>VUJU01000040.1:0-130287 GCA_009835225.1 Aphis craccivora
CTCTCGTTTCAAGTTACTTTTATAAATTTATGAAGGACTTTAGAATGTATAAAAATTAGCTAGAGATAAATATGTAACACTTAAAATGATCGCACAAAAGCAAAATCCACTTAACTCGCTATATATAGACAATATACATACATAGTACATTATTTGTTATGTACTATGTATACTATTTTTTCTAATAGTACACTGTACAGGTTATTATTCACAAATAAATATATTAAGACAGTAAATAAAGTTATTAAAAATCACAATAAATTCAGAAAAATGTAATTAAATTGATTTAATAGCAGGTCCAACATAGCATAACAAATCATCATAACCTGTTGTCTGTTACCTCTGTTACATAAGTCATCGAATTGACAACACATTAAATAAACTGTTTAAAAACATAGGTAATTATAGTTTATAAAGTGTTTCGCCTTATTGTTTGTCTCAATCAAATCATTTTTGTCAAATAGAGTAACAGTGAATAGATAACCGCAACAATGATAATTTTAAATATTTTATAATAAAATAGTCAAAAACATGACAAAATGGTTAAAAATACCTTCATATTATTTACATAATAATGGAATTTAAATATAGGTCGTTACTTAAAATAAAATCAGTAAATAATAAAAAAAATGACAGACCAATAGAAAACAGTTTGAATAAAACACTTGAATATGATTTCATAATGATTGAAAAAATGAAAATACAATTTATAGCATAAATTACTTGTAATATAGGGAATAATAACTATTAAATATGAAGTGTTGGTCGCACATTAGATCAGTGCCAAAATATTTGTATAGTATTGATGGACTAATAAAATATTAATTAATACTATTTTACGGTGTTCATGATCGATAGTCACAGGCACATAGGTTAATGATAACTGAGTCGTAATGATCTTGTTAACTGTTAAGTAACTTTTTTTATAAAACTAGGTACCTACCTATTTAAATGCAATTATAGTACTTACCTATGTAGTATGTACTATTATTGTGAGCAGATACTTTTTAAATAAAGTATTTTAAAACTTTAAATTTAAAAGTACCTAGTTATTTGACTTATAATTTCAAAGATACATTAGTACAAGTATAGTACTTACCTATTTGTATTTACTATGTTTATCTGTCATTGTCTTTGTTTGCATAATCAATATTTCTTGTTTTCTATTCAGAAATACAATATTTATAAATAATTCCTTAAAAGTATAATAAAATCAAAATACCATATTTAGTTATTCTCGTCTTATACTTGGGCTTTAAAGTAGTTGGTACTTAATATTTATATTTGTTCTTAAATGCTTTAATATATATATATATTAGTATCTCTATACAAATTAACAGTATCTTCTTTTTCAAATGTACAGTAGTAAGGTTTTCGGGATTAATTTTTTTTGGTACTTTTGAGATTTGAGATGATGGAGGAGATTTGGAGTTTGACTTTGATAGATTTCATTTTATTTTAGTTAATAAAATCTTTTTAGGTTGGATTATTCATATTTACAATTATTTTGATATTCTGATTATAGTGTAGGTACCTACTTATAATAGTTATATTAAAGTATTAACCATTATTAATGAGTTTAACGTTTAACCTGATTTCACAAAAAAATAAAATGTATTGTTAGCCACTCGATGTATTTTGGTTTAAAAGATATAACTAAAATTTCATAAGCAAATCGATTTTGCTAGTTTAGGTATTAGGTGTAATTCAATCTGTCCACGAAAATAAACAACAAATGTTACTAACACAATTTTTACATACCTAGTCAAATGAGTGGTTCCGTGATTTTTTTCAAAAATGTAAATAGTATAATTCCAATTTTCCAATTTCATTCTTTTAGAAGAAAGACCATGAAATTATTCAAGACTTTGTACTTGAGCACCAATTAAATTTAGAATTGGAGTCTAATTAGGAGACCAAGCCTACTCTCATATTGGCGGCAATGTCCTAGTTGATGGTCTACAAAATGCTTTGACGAATCTAGACAGTGAAAACGGCAAAGATTTAATGAAGAACGCCACATCAGTAAGTCTTATAAGCCTATGGGTAATACGGGTAGACTAATTTTTCATTCTTAATAATCTAGCCAGACTTTATGTTAAGGGGTGCAAATAATTTTTGGAAATCTTTACTCCTTTATTTGTAAAGTTTACATAATATCACATTGCATGTCAATGTATATAAAGTTGTGTTGTATTACAACAATTCATTCAATAACAATACATGATTATATAACAATCAACAGCCATTGGATACTGATTTTAACATATTAACATAAACATATTAAATGTTAGTAAATAAATATATTATGCAGGGTGATTCTTCAACTTCAAGCACAATAAACATAGATAATTATTCAGTATCCACATTAAATCAATAAGAAAATTAAAATTAAGAAATATCAATTATGACCAGGACATTACTGCAGAGTTTAGCTCCTGCATGTTTTGGGAAAATGTAAATGAGGGGAAGAAAACGTACTATTGCTAAAATACTGATTTTTCAGAAGAAGCGATTTTCTGTATCTCTTTTTCTTTAACTAATATCAATTTACTGAATCACTATAAGTGTAAAGTATAATGAGTTAAAGCAATTTAAAAAAAAAAAAATTCATATTTTAAGTATAAACCCGTTTTTTTTTGTCATATAAAAATGTACAATAATCCAAAACGTTCTTTTTCCATTAATTTATTGGAAATAGTACTCTTAAGAAAATTTAATGGAAATATTTCATTTTGGAAAAACCTAATAAAATGTACACCAAGGTGTGCTTTTTCCATGATAAAAATATTAATTTCTAATTTATAGTTTTTACATTTTAATGTGTTTATGATCATTCTATAATAATATGCTTAATATATGACACGTACATACTTAATTCCAATGTCGTATCTCCAGTTTTGGTAGTTAATAACTAATATAATATTAAATTATAATAAAATAATATTGATCTTAAGTTTCTGAATAATATGTGGATATTTAAATCTATGACTATAGTGTTTTGGTCTACATATTTAAATGGTTTTTATTTTTTTACATCTCCTGAAAAATATATAAAATTGTAAATATTCATGGGAACATATTCATTATCAATAAAAAACAAACCGTTATAAATAGACAAGGAACTTTTTTAAAATTATTTAATAATATATTATTTCTATTAAAAATGACTCAAATGTGTTTAATAATCTGGGATTATATTTTTAATTTAATTTCAAACCTAATGATTGTGATAATAACTTAATATTATAAATTTAAAACGTTTTGACATAACATAAAAAAAAAGTACGTTTTGGAATAATTTAAGGAAATAGTTTGTTTTGGTATAGTTAATGATTGATGCCTATTTTTTTTACATGGGCAATAGTACGGTTTGGCGTAAAACTGGAAAAAGTATGTTTTGATTATTTAAATATAATTTTTATGCATGGAAAAGGTTCATTTTGGATTAAGCAGCCATTTTTAACAGCTGATTTAATCAGGAAATAGTACGTTTTGGTCTATTCTAACCACATCAATCGATTTCTCAACATTTTTTTTATAAGAATTAATATCAAACTCGTTTTTGTCAATTTTAGCAATAGTAGGTTTTGGATTTCCACCCCTCAAATATGTAGTAGTACAATATTATATTAAAATTAAATATAAATACTTGAAATGAGTTTAATTTATTTTACTAAATATTTTTGAATAAACATAACTTAAAAATATTAAAGTCTATTAAATTATACAATATTATTTTCTTAGGATTAAATGTCACATTTTTCAATATTTACTAGTAATTAAATAGCAGTTGAAAGTATTACCTCGTCTTTAAGGTAGTGTAATCATTGTTGCATTGAAATACTGTAAGTAGAGCAGTATTTGTGGCAGTTTTTGAATTTAATTGACAACTATTTGTCAACTAATTTGTTCTTATTACTTTTGTATAGTTAATTAAGAAATATTAATAAAATATAAAATGATCAATACAATTTGTGGAAACAACAATGAAGTTGATCACAGAAAAAAACAGTTATATTAATAAATAATAATATACTAATCATTTGATAGAAACTAAAAATAAACAAATTCAGAAAATGTTTTTAAACATATTGGCTGAACACGTTATTTTGTATGAAATAAAGTTTACATTCTCATAGAGAAGTTTAGGCATATTATCTTAAAAAATGCCTCCCAAAAAACAAAACAAAAAAAAAAAATAAATAATAATAAAAATATGAAGTAAAAATAATAATTAATATAGAGTTATATCAAATACTTAAGACTAGTTTAATTTAAGCTCAAATGCAACCATCCCATTAACGTTTCGAGTTCAAACAACTGATCATTTTTATTTAATTGTCTTTTCTCACTGAAACAACAAAAATAATTTTAAAATTAATGTAGAATATATGTTAAGTTGAAACCTGCATTAAATTATTTACCTGTACATGTGTTCAACTCGTTTTAATGACAATGTAGCAATTTTTTTGAATGTATTTTTTTTTGTTTGATTATTTTTTTGTGATGACATCAAACTGCGAGCAGTCTAAAAAATATATTATATTATAATTTAAAATCTATTGAACAGTACACCTTATATTGATTAATTAAAATTCACTTTGCGTGTGTCGTGGAACTGGAAACAAATTATAATCTAACTATTTATTGTCGTACAATAAAGAATAAAAAAATGAGGGTTCTTAATCATCTTAAAACTATACACACATGACGTTCATTTATAATTTATAATTGAATGATTTTATAGTGAAAATTATATACACTAAATTAGTGTATATCATTTTTAAATTTAAATAAAATAACTCAACGACTTATGTATATTTTTTTCTAAATTTGATAATAGGTAAATTTAGCCAGTGGCGATAAATTTAACTTATTTTATAAAAAGTAAACATATTATGTTAATATCATCGTTATGTGTTTCAGAACCTAATAATAACTAATGATTAAATTTAAACTATAGTAAAAGTATAGAATAAGCATTATATACCAAGTATAATCCATACAAAGCTCGGACGTTGTTAGGGTTAAGAAGAATAGCATATGAATAATGAGCACGTGCTAATTCCAAATTTTCTGCACCTCCCTGAAAAATAAAATTGAATGTTTAATTTTAGATATAAACATAACATAAGAAGGAATTTTAATTGTTTACTTTATTCCTAACAATTGCATAGAATATAATATATTATAAAGTAATTATAGAACATTTATTGTTGACTTGAAGTCTATACATATTACATATTACTATACAAGAACTAAAATGATAGAATAATTTTATAAGTTTGTAATTAAAGTGTAAATTACTTGTGTGTATCGTATATCAGCATTTCGTTGATGATATAAATGATTCTGAGAATTATGTAGAATCATCTCTTCCATACAATATGCAGATTTTGCATACTCTCCTTCCAACAAGTATAAATTACTTAATTCTTGCCAACCTTCTTGATCTACCATAAACCTGAAATTATTATGATATAATACACAGTGATAAATGAATTACTATTACATTTTAATTATTTGCATACTTTTTAAGATATTCAACAAGTTCTTTTATGGCTTCACTTATTTGACATTTAGCTTTTAATATTGCCACTTTATGTCTTCTGGTTTGAGCATTGGTTTCATCTGCCTTGATGAGTTTGTCAAGCGATTCTAATGCTTCATCATATCTAATTTGCACAACATAAGGTTAAGGGCATTAAAAAAAAAATATAATATAAAATAGGTAATTCTTTTTAAAGTAATAATATTGTTTAAGTTTGAAACATAAATTTTTATAAAAATAATATGGTTGAATTACTTTTCTTCTGCTTCTAGTATTGTTATTGCCAGTCTACGTACTCTTAGACTATCGGGGAATTTATTAAGAAGCATTTGTAAACATGCTTTGGCAACATCAATACGGTTACAATCGCATGCTGCTATTAATACTTGTTCTAAAACTAGGTAACCTGAAATATTAAAAAAAAAAAAAATTAATAAAAACATAGTTAATGGTTATTAGCAAAACAAATAAATCGCTTATACATGTTATACAAAGTAAAAAAAGTCAAAATTGGAAAATGTATATGGGACAATTTAAGGGTTTTCTTGCTTGATCAAATAGCAGTAAATAATATATCATTGATTTTATATTATAGGTACTTACATTATTTCATATTAAAAAGATAGAAATTACTATTTGGATACTTTGATTTTATTTTTGATGTATTATGTATTTTCAAGAATAGTTCTTTTATTAATAAGCATTTTAAGTTTGGAATAGCCAAGTAAAATGGTCAGGGCATTGCACATAGGATCAACTTTGTGATTTAAATATTTAATGAGTCTTATAATTGTTAATTTTTTAACAATCATGCTAAAAAATTTCAGAAAAGTATTCTGTTTCTGATTACAAAATAAAATATATTAATATTGTAGCAAACAATCATTACGGTAAACAAATTTAAAAAATGTTATGAAACATTAATGTTATAAAATATTTTCAAGGATGTGTTCGAAAACTCAACTATAGTTAACTCGAGTAACCCAACGTCGTTCGGCGTAAAAGAGTTAAAACCGCGCTACCATTCGGTAACACATAGTTGTTAACTCCAGGTTAATCCGACAACCCTAAATAAATAGGTAGGTTATTTTAAATCCACTGATAACAATAGAGTTAACTCTACTCTAACATACTCTACTCCGATTAATCATATTCAAACGCACCCCAAGATACCGACAAAAAGATATATTTTTAAAAATCATAAAAACTGATTACAAAAATGAAAGTAGTCAGCTACATAGATAACATGATAGGTATAATTAAAGATAACAATTTACAGAAATATCTTTTTATCCAATTTAACATTTTAAACTTAATTCACGCTTCATTATGATTACAGTGAAATCAAGTGTTACATGTGCTTATAAGCATGTACTATATATAGTATGCACTGATAAAGAATACATCATACATTCGTACTTAAATATTATGACAACTTTTTTATTAATTTATAACTTAATTTAATGTTCAGAAAAATCCATTTTATTCAGTTACTTGAAATAACAGAATGAATTGACTTAGTATGAAGGGCTCTATGTTATTTTGATATTTCAATTTTGAAGCAAATTGAATCAACGTTTTAAGATTTTACCTCTTAACTATAAATAAAAATTAAATACATTTTTTTCTTAGATACTACAATAAAGTGCTTACGATCATTTCCTAATTGATTAATTTTATGTTTGACAGATGAATCCCATAATTCCAATACCTCTTTACTCTTACGCTCATTGTCCTCTCTATACTTCTTAAGTTTTTCTTGAGCTTCTAAAAATATAATTATATTAATATGGCAATAATATCAACTAATAACTAATCACGAGGCATATTAAACTAAAACTTACCATTAAAATTTACCATGATTCTAACTATACTGAAAATTAAATTATAATAATATAAATTAAAAACAACGGGATAGTGGAAATATCAAAAAATGGAACAATAAAAGAACAATAATGGGTAATGGCTATTGATTAACGGTGCACAGTAGAAAAAATATTAATTAATCGAATATTTTCAACGTAGGTAGTTAATAAATTACAATTATTATAATTTATATTGTGTAATGAGTTGTAGGAATTGATAAGAATTTTGCATTTCTCCGCAATGGGACACTGATAACGGGCAGGATGCTCCATGGGCGTAGATAATTAAATCCCTTAACTATTCGACTTGCAATCGTGTCTGTGAGTGACAACAATTACTGATAAAGTGATAACAGTGATAACACTGAAAGTCGAGATTCGACTGATTTGATATTATATTAAATGATAATTCATGTTTTTAAATTTTCACCGCAATTTTATACCTAATTTTGCTTTGATGAATTTTTCAATATAAACTCTGAAAATCAAGTCATCGTATATCAATAGATCAATAGTCACGAATACTCGTAATTTCTGATGATTCTTGGAATAAAGTGTTTAGAGATGACTTAGTTTTTTTTGGAATGGTTTATTTTATTCATAGCAGTTTTATAAAAATAAATATGAAATGTCCCAAATGTAGATGACCGCAACAAGCCGTTGTCACTATGAAGTGTGTTATACCCAGACAGAATTTGAAAAGTAACTATGATTAATACTTTTGTTATCGATTATTGTAGTATCACATAAAAATGGAAATATACCTGAGAATAAAACCTCAAATAATTCAGCATTGATTATATTCATATACCTTTACAATTTAGAATGTTATTACTGTTAAAACTTAAAATAGTGATAGATATCTTTTATAATTAATGATGTGCAGTTATATAAATATTACAATCTATGTTCATGATTGCAGTTCTATCGCGAGCATTAAACACAATGTGTCGCATTGGAGAAGATTTATATATTGAGCCCAATCCATCACAATTAGTTATGCATACTACCAATAGTTGGCATACCGTATATGCATGGTTTACATTTGATTCGTCATTTTTCTCTAGTTATTATTTTACTGAAGACGACGAACAAAACAGTGAAAATTCATTAAAATGTAAAATATCTCTGAAGGTATATTTTAATTTATCTAACACAAGTTAAGATTTTTGAAAGATCTGATAATTTTACCTTATATGTTTAGTCATGTATTACAATATTCAAATCTCCACATTTATCCCGCTGCTTGGAGTCATGTCATATGGAAATTAAAAGTAATGCAGATACAATAACTATTCAGTTACGTTATTCAAATTTTTGTGTTAAAACTCATTTGATACCAGTTTTAGAATATTCAGCATTGCAAGTGAGTTTTTGATCTGATTGTTGTATTGGAGTCTATTAATACTGCAGAATTCTTGTTCATATGCAAAGAACAAATAAAATACATATCATTAAACTGCCAGAAAATTATTATTTTTAATGCATTTAATTTTGGTTTTAATAGGTGAATCAAAATGTCGATACCAGTCATGTACTTTGTATTGACTCCAAGGTGTTATTTGCTGCTGTTAAACATTTCCAAAATAGTGAACACGACATTACATTAATTGTGACTGCTGCAAAAGTGATATTAAAAACTCATTCAGAATCTTGTCGAGGTGTTTGAATTGAAACTTATGCTGGTCTCACACTACTGGTGTACTTGGCTAAAATGTGTCACTGGCTACTAGTGGTGACCAGCTGTGTGTGTAAGTTTTACATGTATATTGTTGGTCACTGGCTTGTTCTGGTAGATTTTTGGTAAACTTAACATAAGTCAAAAGACTATAAATATTTTGGATATAACAAGGTTCTTTATTTGTAATTATATACTAGTTAATAATTCTATAAGAGCAAAGATCAATAAAGGTCAACAGTGGTCAATTTTGGCTAAATACACCAGCTGTATGGGATCAGTTTTAGTATCATTATAGCAGTTGATTTGTCATTAAATGTAGACTAACCATTAATAACTTATATGTATACATTTTAATATAGACATAAGACAAATGTTAAGGACTGAATTGAACTTGCAGTCATCAGAATTTGATGTTTATGATGTTGGCGAAGACTGCACTCTTACATTTTCTCTTAAAGAAATACGACCTTTGTTGGCTTTCGCAGAGCACATGACATTACCAGTTATTATTCGTTTTAGTTCTCCTGGAATGTAAGTATAATGATTACTATGAAAATTTTAATTTATAATTTATATTAATACTTTATTATTTTCATTTCATTTTATTAGGCCTATGATATTTGGACTTAAAAATGGTTTAACATTTGAAAGCCAGTACATATTATCAACAATGAATGAAAATGCACTATCGGGAGATGCCAATTCCATACGTTTAAATATTAATGCCATTGAAAACACTCAGAGTAGTAACGGGCAATCAGAAAATTTGTTACCCAATACAAATCGAACACAAATAGCGAGTTCTAGTTTACGAACTCCAATGCGAGTACAAGTTGAGTATCCAGATAGCATTTCTAGAAAACGCAAACATCAGTCGACTAATCAACAACCATCAAAAATAGCCAATTCCATTTCAGTTATTGAGCAGTTTAGAGAAGAATGTATAGAAGAAGATGCTTTATTATCTCAGGTTCCTGACTTCCATGTTAATAATGAACCAATTCCAACAAATGTCAACAAAACTAGTAATTTAACACAAGAATTTTCTGACACAGCACTAGTATTCGCCAGATGTCATTCATTACCTGTTAGAAATTCTCCTATTAAAGGAAAGGGAAAAGTGCTAGTGTATGATTCAGATGGACTTGTAGATGATTCTGATTAATTATTGTACCTATTGAATTGTTAAAAAAAAACTTAAATGTATTTATTTGTTTATTGACTGCTCAAGTCCCATGTTAAAAGTTATGTTAAATAAACTAAAAAAATTAATTGCATTGTAATAATTAATTACATAAATATTTTTTTAAACTAAACATTGCATGTTCAATGAAGTCTTCAAGTGAATTTTAAATTTTTAAATAAATGATTATTAGGTAGGTACTGCAGATTTTATTTTACGGGCTTAGCTCTTTTAATGTGTAAAATTAATATAATCAGAATCAAAAGACAGTTCAAAATAATAATAAATTGGGCTTGGTAGTTTTAAAGGTTACATATTGTTCTATTTAGATTCTATTTATTCTATACTATAAAAGCAAGTCCCGATTTTTTTCACACATACAAATCCACACCATTCAACGTATCGTCACCAAATATTTTACTGTTATACCTGTCAGTTTGTTGTGGGTTTTAGTACCACTTTTGTTAGGGAACATGTCTAATATTTTAAAATTTTCAGATTTGTACAGAAATATGTTATTTGTATCTAAAGACACTATTATGTGTGAAAACGAAACATATTATCTACGTGTACCCATATAGTAACAGTACCCACGTGTATCTTTATTTCATTTATTTCGAAAAGGGAACATACCTAATAAGTTACACAAAATAACTTTTGTGTCTCTCCGGTAAAATTTGAATTTTGCCGTTTATGTTTTATATATTATAATATAGTAAAATAATTGTTAAAAGTCTATAGTTAAGCAATCGTCCACAGTTTATTAAGATTGTCGAAATGTTGAATAATTATATTTAACATTATTTTCATGCATTTTTGGTCTGTTTAAGCTCCTATAACTTACGAGTCTTAATGATGAATAATCTATTATACCTAATAAACATTTATTTGTATGTAATGTTAGTAAAAAAAATAACATTAAAATTTAAAATACCTAATACTTAAAGGAACCTTTGGCTTTAACTAGGTACTCCCCAAATTTTAAATGAAAACGATTTATGTAAATGTGGTGTATACATTATTCTGGTAAATATTAAATAATATAATTTAACGTTTTATTCAAAACTAGAAAATGTACCATCTCTTTGTTAAGTGAAATTTTAATGTCTTCTGTAAAAAAAAAAAAAAAAATACATTTAGGATATATTATATAGAAACTAATGTTGTATTCTCTCATGGTTAAACATACATTATTTATAATTATGTATATAATATAATATATTTTTTATTCTCGATATAGGCTTCATTTATATAAACTATTAGCCTACAGCATTAGATTAAATACATTTTTAAGTTTTAATTTATAATTTTTTATCAAGGTTTTATGTTTAAAAAAAAATCAATTATATTGATTAAAAGCTTCTCCTAAGGCCCGGTTTTTGAATCATATTTATTCATCAAATAACATGAGTTATTCGACAAATAAGAAAAAATAGTTAATCACCGGTTTTTCAATGTCAGAATAATTAATAAGTCTTATTCGATGAATAAACCAGAAATAAGTTATTAGGTACTCTTTTGACCAAATAACAAGTTATTTGACGAATAAATGTGTTTTCATAATGACGTATAGCTGTGATAACACTGATAACCAAAAGTATTTTGTTATTATTGTAATAATACCAAACCAGTCCGTCGTTCTTATACTTTACTTTTTTATGAATGAATAATGGATATATTTGGAATATTATATGAAGACGATGATCAAGAAATCCTATATATATATAGGTACCTAGTCGAGTTATCTGAATTTGCCCATTTCACAATAATAACAATTGTTTTCTTATATGCACCTTTGTTACATATTTATTTGACGTAGGCACTATATTATATAGTATATAATATATAACTACTAGTTTATAACCTACTGAATAATGCTAGGTATTTTAATGTTCTATTTTCAATATCGTTTCCGAATGTATTTGAGTTTTAAAGCAGAGGTGTCAAAGTAATTATTGAAGCACATACGTTATGTGATAAAATAGTAAATATTAAATACCAACCTAAGATCGATTGTTGCTAACCATTAAACCATATAACTTCACACAAAGATACAATTGTCAGCTCCTTTTTACAACAAGGTATGTATATATCTACCAGGCGTCTAATAAATAAGTGTATATATAATATATATAATTTTAAAGGGTTTCATTATTATTATAAAAAATTCAATATCACAAATGTTTCAAACGGGGAAAACAGACATAGCAAAATGAGAAAACAACAATTTTTTCAGATTATTTACCTAATCAGCGCGTAGTCGGTCATACGATTAGTAGGTACTCCATTATATACGCGTCTTAGGCATACAAAACACCTACTTTTATTCAATAATATATTCAATATAGGTATTGTGAATACGTTTTTAGCGGAAACAAAAATAATAAAACCAAAATACAAAAAAAAAACCGAGGGAAAATGCTGTAAAAAAGATAATATTATATACCTACGTAATACGTATATATGTAACTTATTTAAAAATTACACACACATAAATATATAGTTTGAACATTGCGAAATGCGCTCGGATCCGTTTTGCTTGATATCGAAAGTGCCGCGGGTTTTAAGCTTATTAGCAACGGCCATTAATATTGTCACCACCAGCTTAAACCCACCGCAGTATTTTAGCGGGCTTCCGGTAATTTATGCGTACAAATTCCGAAATATACTAAAAAAAAAAAACGGTAAAAACAAAAAATATACCCACTTATACTACCACATATATCCAATCACACGTATAAATGCATAATATATACTTAAATAAATAAAACGGGACTGTATAACGTTGGCGTTTGTCAACGTAGGTCGGTGGGAGGGGGGGGGTGCAGGGGTGTGGGTGGCGTGTGTTTATAATATAATAATAATGTGTATGTGTGCGTGTACTCTATATAATATACGGTCGAATTCCTTGGCGAGACCGTTTTCGCGATTTGTGCACGGCCAGCAAACACGAAATACATTTCTCGCGATTAATTAGAGAACTATATACGATATATGGCAGTACAAAGGTATTGGGTATTGGGTACATATCCCGGAAGGTAATAGTACTTTAACGGATAAAGTAGCCACGCGCGTGACCGTGCCGGAGACGCGTACAAATAGTTGTTGGGAAACACTATATCGAGGCATATATGTATATAAATCTATATACTCTTAATGGCCGTGTGTATGTATAGGTTATTACTTTGGATTTTGTTATGTACTTAACTGTTTAGGTATTATACTTATATGAGCGCACATAATATATAATACCTATAAAATATGTGTACACATATAAAAGGGTAGCTATATACCTACGTATATAGGTGTACCTATTGTAATTCGTGCGACTATATATGTACATGCAATACAGAGAAATGCTTTTGTAAAGGAGTTTAAAAGCTTTTAAAAAATCAAGAATACACGCATACATCTGCTGCAGTCATCGTGATTATAACGTTACCGACAGGTAACAGCCGACGGGAGTATAAGCATACCGCGATTATATACGATGAGTATATTATACTGTATCGCGTGGGACCGGCCTTTGATATTTAAACAGTGTATGTCATCTCGGTGGTACACCGTTGTGTGTAAGACACCCAAAACTGTACTCACAAAAAAAATTTTTTGTGAACATTCGAGTTGTTGTACATTTTAGAAATATATTAATATGTGCGCAAAGTGCGAACGAGTCTCCACAATAATATGATATCATTATGTTGTCGATGAAAATGAAATACTACTATAGAAACACTACTATATTCTTATATCAGGTAATAAAATGTTTGGGGTTATAAATTATAGTAAAAAGCAAAAGCTTTATTTTTATATAGAGTAAATAATGCGATGTTTTTATTTTAGCTCTACGCACAAGGCTCTTAACGTTTATATAACGATGAGTAAAGGTCATATACCTATTAGATATATTGGTCAAATATTTTTTGCCGGTTTTAGGAGGTATAATATAATTCAAAGATTTTGAATAAAAAATTATATCAACACGTATTTTGAAATTGTATTTAATTTTATTTATTGTTGCAAACTCGGAGCTAATAAAAATGTAGAAATAATATTTTGTGTTATTATAGTTGAATGATTTTAATTTTTAGCGTATGCAGAATCATGACAAACGATTTAATTGAATGCCATATAATGTATTACCGTTGGGTTTCTAGTGTTGTTTTTTTATCGTTCAATTTAGGAAGAAACAGTTAAAGCTATTATTCGAACTAGCCAATGTATAATATGTTTAATAAAACCATTAAAACTAATAACTTTTTGCAACACCATTTGGCCATTCCGTGATCGTGTGGTAAATGTTTTCTGTTGTCAGTTTGTATAACTAGCTATGTAAGTATGAAAAGAAGGAGGAGAAAGTAGGTTAGGTTAGGTTAGATTTGTTCTACTCCGTTTTACTGTAAGAGACAAGAGTCAAGTGTATTTAGCCATTGAGTAGGTCACTATAGTAATGTGTTAAATTTGAAATCAATGATGTTAAATAATTGCACGCGAATAATGTTTCTAAATGAGGCTGTCTGTCAGCTTATTGTCATACAAATATAATGAATTATGAAAAAAAAGGCTTGTCCGTGTATTTTTAATAATTTTGAATGGCTAGGTATATTAAAAATTTAAAATCTCTCGAAGAACTTCATAACATTGACTTTTGAACCTTTTTGATTCAGCAAAAATTTTTTTATTAATATTTGAAAACTAGATACTAGAAATTAGATAAAAAAAAAAAATTAGAACAAATTTTAAATATCTTTAAATAGCTTAAAAAAGTCGAAATATTTTGATTTTTCTCCTAGAATTTTTTTGTAATAATATTTTGCCGCAGTAGAATAATGCATAATTTGTTATTGTATCTGACCAAATGTATAGGGACATACTAGTATTGGAAAACGTGTACCGTGTACGCAAATAGAATACTTTTATACATGACTGAGTGTAGTATACTATACATTATTGTAATATTATTTTTTTGTTTCGATAATATTATAATCACTCTTTGGCATATTTATTAGTTAATATTATAAATTATTGACCAAATAATGTTATTATATGCTAATCTGATTGAATGAAAATTCATATTCCAATTTTAAGGTACCTACATTTTGCTTACAAATATATATATATATATATATATATGAGTATGTGTATGCATTTTAAATTATTTCACGGAATCGTTTTTAAAAAGTTTTTTGTCATCTCAATCGCCTGATTTTTTTTTCGCGAAGTCAAAAGTTTGGTTTTACATAATTTTAGCACTGCAATATTATTATATAATTGTGTACCGCGGTGGTGTAAAATACTACCATGACATTTTGGTTAGTTTGCATTTTTTGCAATGTATAATATTATTTTGCATTCGCATTTGACGAATAAAATCACTCATTTATATGTCACTAAATTATATGATGACATAATAATAATATTATGTGCGTTAGTCAGCCATAATAAATATTATATGATAGTTGAAAAATTTGTCTTCAGAGAAATTGAAAAACGTAAAATATGATAGTATAAAAAAAAAGTTAAACAAACGTAAATAATATAAAAACGAGGAAGTTAAACAGGTTTAATATCGTAATAAAATTCAAATAGGCATCTATTATTCAACTGGTATAAGAAGAATATAAAAATGAAACAAACTAATTGTTAAAACAATTTTAAGAATCAAAATTCTCCAGAAAAAAAGTGTCGTAAATGCAATTATAATATTGTCGTTAATTATTGTACCAATACTAGTAGGCTTTTAAGTAGTATGATAGTATTATAATATAACGTTGTTGTAACCGTTGCTTACTAGTTACTTGCCTTTACGGCATTTGAGTATATCGGACGTAATGTTGATTTCTTCATTTAAAATTGAAACGTCAACCATCAGAGGCGTACTTCGATCTATGAACGGAAGATGGTTTAAACCTTGAAACTGAGTGAGTTGGAAAAACTTGGCATGTCTAAAAAAATTTCTAGTTGTTATGATGGGGAGGGGGAAGAGCGTGAGAAGTATCATACAAAACACCGTTGGTACACCATAGACGATAATATTTCGGAGAAAAAACTCTATATAAGTTTATACTCTATTCAAAATAAAATTGTATCCTGACAGGAAGGGTATACTTAACAATTTATTGTACTAAATATTACTATCACAGTTACCAGTAACACCGCGTCATATTACTACCTAGTGTTTCTAAATATAAATATAAAAAAAATATTAGTCGAAGCTATTTTATTGACTTATATACATGTTTTAATAGCTTAATTTTCCCCAGTTTTACCGGGAGATGTTTACTTTGTATTGACATAAAAATAATAATAATAATATCAAATTATTAATAAGGTACTATATTGCTAGTTTTTGGTAGATACTCTATTGATTCTACACCTATTTTAACAAATCCATTTCGTTATTATTTTTTCAACTTAATTCCAAGTCTGGATAAAATATTTGGCAAAAGTTGGTTTTTAATTCCGTCAACTAGTAGGTTATATATATTAGTTATAATACATAGTCTTTACTCTTCATATCAAATTGTTTTTTCTAAATAGAATAAAAATTTTTGATTTATTTTAGATTCTTAATAAAATGTGAGATATATTAGTTTTAAAGCAACGTTTTTTTTTTTAAGTTAACACTAGTTTAGGTAGTTTTGGGTTAGTTTGAGTTATTCTTCAATTATAATTTTATAAAAGAAAATCGCGATGTACTGTTTAAATAGCCAATAATACCTAGACTCTTCAGCATAATATTATTACATTGATTGCAGTTTTTGAAAATTAGCATTATAATTTTATTTTTTCCATAGTCTGCACGCTACATCTTCGGTGGGTTTTCAAACCGTTTAATATTCAAATAATTATTACGATATTATCGAAATATATTTAATATTATATTTTTATTAGATAATTTTAATTCGTATGCTTAACCTATAAAATATTTATATTTTAAAACGAAAAATGATGGTTTTTTCTCTTCTTTTTTTTATCACACTGCAACACGCTGATCTGCACTTATTATTCCACACAATCTGCAGTAGTTATTTTACTTATATTATTCGTTAGAATTTTATACGAACCAAATGTACTGTTTTAAAACGGAAATATTGCAGGTCTGCAGCAGATTATGTCAAATAATAATATACAGTATAATATACTTTTCTCGCGATATCGTATTATTTTTCTTTTACAAGTTATAACTCTCCGAATTCTGAGTTAAACCCATACACCACTAATAATAAACACCAAAATGGGACAATATAAACTGCAAGTCATACACTATTGTTATTTTTCTGATCTAATGGTATAGTGTATATGTGAATGACGAAAGAAAATTTCATGTAGACTGTATAATGGTTCAATATAATTTCAATATTTTATTTGAAAATGAAAGTATATATTATACTGGTGAAAATTTACAATTTACTGTAAGGATATCGTGATTCACGACTAATAATAACATAACTTCAATAGTATTATTATTTTATTAAAATAATAATTAATAAATATTATTTTTTTACTGTTATTTATAATAATTGCTTTACTAACATAAAGTATATTATAGGTACAATATATTATTATAGTTTGGTGTCGAAGAAAAAAAACAATATCTTTTCATAAAATATCTAATTCATTGACATTTTTTAACAGTTTGTGGTATTTAAGAATGCATAAAACATGTTATCAACAAATCTGAACTTAAAAAAAATGAAATTGTATCCAATTGGAAAATTCTTTCGTTTCATTTTTAAAAAATTTAAGCGGCGTTCACGCAATTTATATACAAAAACCTAATAATGTACTCGTATGAATATTAAACAATTTAACAGCTTGACTGGTATATTATATTGTATTATGTTATTAATATCGTGATGCACAGTATGAATATATTTTATGAAACGTTTATATAAATAAACGCCATATTGCGCACCTATAAAGATCGTCACGTTGTCTGTTATAATAATAATATACGGTGCAAATAATACAAATTTATGTCTACATCGGTGCTTGAATTGAAAACAAAAATTGGTTGTATAATAATAATAATAATAAAAACGAACAATAATAACACTTATTGCGGTGTTTACGATCAATATAAGTATATCAATATCAATTTAATATATATATATATATTTTTTTAATTAATCAATATAGTATAGATGTAAGTAAATAGGATGATACAAACTAAAAATTGTAGTGAAATTTTATTATATAGTTTTATAACTAGGTACCTATTTGACACGTCTTGTACTGATGGAATAGATGCTATATTGATGGCTTTCACTTTCTGATTTGAAAACACAAGTTATAATTTAGAAAAATTAAAAGATATGTTAGATTAGATGCTAGATTAATATGTGAAATATATATTTTTTAAATGTAGGTAATCGTATCCCCGACTACCACAGTATAATACTTATAATTTTTTTCAAAAACAGAAACTATTATTATTTTTCCAGTAATTTTTTTGTGATTTCGATAAAAAAGATTAAATGCAATTTAAAGTATCTAAACCTAAACTACAAGTATTATAATTTGTGTGTGGTACTTATATTTTTAATTTTATTTAAATACGATTGCTTTGATAAAAAAATGTTTGTACAAACATCGTATCATCGATTATTTCAAAATCAATAGTTTTGTTTTTATATAATGTTTGTTTAAACATTTTAAATGTTAATAGTTTAGATTGAATGTATGAAGTGTGTATAGTGGTAATGGATATAATAATATACCGCTAAATTTAACTGAAATTACTCAGTTCCACTAACCTTTAAAATAATTGTAAACAAAAAAAACTAGTTCAGTATTCGTTATTTTATAATATATACATTGGAATTTCCATAAAACTATTCTGCTTTTATGAAAGCGTATGACGTGTATTATAATTTTATGCTTTCAGCTTTGACTTTTGAGTTACACGAAAACGTTTTTACCGGAATCACGTAGCGTGTTGCTACGAGTGTATTTTGTGTTAGAATAATAATAATTATCTCGTGTCTAGACATATAATATGGTTAATAAGAAAAAAAAAACACAAGCACGAACATAACGAGCAGTAATAAGTTTCTCGGTCATTTCGGCGGTATTATATGTCCGTTCGACCGGTAATACTTTATGTTAAGTCTTATCATAATAATATTATACTGAAGGTAATAGGGATAAAATTTGTTCTTACCATTTTTCATCCCAGAGTCGTGTATCTACGTATCTGGTTTGTTTTCAAATGAATTGTGGACCGTTGGAGCTCGCATGCTCGGACGGTTTTATAATATATTAATGTATTGGACGACGGCAGTATAATTTGATTAGTTTGCGATTTCGGCTCGACAAAGGCCAGCTGACGATCTAGGATGGCTGCGACGAATATGCATGCGCATGCGTCTGCGTTCGGTTATGATGTGTAGTTGTTTGTCTCTGTTTATATATTATCCCGTTCGGTAAAGAAGAGAAGAGGGGTTTAAGACGTTTTTCCATTCGAATTCCGCTATGATACATACACATATAATTTATTATTATATATATATAAACGATAGGAGAGGGACGATAGGGGGACACGGGTGAACAGGAGAACGAAAATCGTGTATATATATACAGAGAAAGAAATAACATCGATAGATTTAACGAAATAAAGGCACGCCCTTTAGCCCCGTGCACTTTTCTTTTAGTTTTTTTTATCTTTATTTTTTTTCTTTAACCGATATAATACACCGCCTAGCTTCTCTTTTATCTGATTCTTGCGATTCTTTTTTTTTGTATGTGAAATATTCGACGCGTTTTTTACTTGAGTATAGTTATTTCGAGTATTATCTGTTAATAGATTTCGAATAATAGATTAAAATAAAAAAAATATATCACCTTTATAATAATGTATGACAAAAAAATCGAAGAATATAATACAATAATATCCGTTACGAGTAAAATGGTTTGGTAACTTGAAATATATTAGTAATTGGTTATCTAGTTATATATAATAAACCTATATGATATCGGAGATATATTTTTTCATATAGATCTTAATAGTTATAATTATTTAACATAGTTTAGTATTTTACTATCCGTATGCCACAAGTGATGTGTTTCCTTATACTTAAATAATATTGTTCTCTAAATTACAATTGAGGTCTTAATGTTAAATGTACATAAATGTCAAATTATCTAAACTTAAAGTTCAATTAATGTGTCACACGTCACATGTCTATAGTAGTAATATTTTAATATTTTAAAAATTTTATTTTAATAAGTACCTATGTAATTTATATAAAAATACACAGAAATAAATTTATGTATCTATTTCTTTTAGTAATGTTTTGCACTTTGTAAGTTATTATTTTATTATAATATAATATACGAGCAAGTCCTATGAAAATGATATTTTTTTTCTTTTATGGATTTACTCATAAGTACTTTAGCCTTAAATACAATGAGTAGTGAGTATACATATTATATTAAATGTAATAAAAAAAAAAAAAACATTGATATGTTAATGTCTTAAATTAGCTCACTAGCATAATTTAACGTTTTTACTTAAGTTTAAAGTAAAAATCTAAATCTAAAATTTAAATATAAATAAAAAATAAATAATAATAAAATAAAAATAATATAAAATAATATAATAATATAATATAATATTTAATTATATTTAATTTAAATCTTATTTACCCTTTGGCCTTTAATAAGTTTGTTGATTCTTCCACTACATGGATTGGTAGACCAATGGATGATGTGATTCTTTCTGGTATCCCTATGTTGTAAAATCATTTAAATTATTCAATATTACTTAATATTATTACGTATTGCCAACAAATGTATCAATTTATTAACTCACTGGGTTGTATTATTTTCGTTAAGAGAAGTTTCAATAGTACCTACTCTCAATGGATAATCAGTAATAAAATAACCCAAAAACTTAATTTTAAATATCATTATAATATGAAGCGCGACTACGCGAGATGAACATATATACTCCCATATTGGGTTCATCTGAATCCATCGAACTACAATAACAGTCATCTGGGTATTCTGTCGAAAATATTCTAATGGGCATATGCAAATCAAACCAATACACCACACAAAATCTTATTATTCTCCACTTCCTGTTCAGAAAAATAATTGATTGCTGAAAGTTTTTTTACTGAATATCAGTTTATATAGTTCTATAGATATTTATTTAAGATTTCTTCTATTTTGATACAAAATAATCATATTTATGTTTTGTTGAAAAAAATAATGTAATAAAACCAAAACGTTTCTTTGGTTTTGTAGTTGCATAGTATTCAAAATAAGAGATAAGATATTTAATAATAATGTGTTGAGATAGTTTTACTTCAACTTCAATAGTTGTTGAATATATATTGCATGGTTTTTTTACAGTTCATTGTTGGTTTTCAAAGAATAATAATAAAACTGTATCGGATCAAAAGAGTTCAAAGGAAATGTACAGTCACGGGTGGGAACAAATTCCATGATAGTAATAGACTTTGATTTTAGTCTAATATCCGTTCAAATAACTAAGAAAATAACTAAGAGTTTTGTCAAATTCATTATCTCAGAGGGTTTCATTTTCGACATTCATATAAGCTTGACGATAATACGACTGTGTAATTTATTGCACGAATACATCATACGATTTATGAGAATAGTTAAAGAAGTATCTCAATATAATTTATAGTGTAGAATAGTTGTACAGATTTAATTTATTTTACCGTCATGGTATGAAAAAAAAAATAGAATATAATAATATGTTCTTCTATTTCTCTACAGTATGATTCCAAGTATATGGGTTCAATAACCTTTATTTTTTTTTGTAACATGTAGAGCAAAAAAATAAAACATTTAAATTATATTTGTATCCACCTGGTAAATCATATTAATATCGAATGATAATTTATTTTACCTAAGGAATAGTGTAAAATAAGACTGTGATCGTTGGATTAATGACTTAGTGCTTATTATATGTATATTTTTTGGTCAGTTAAAGTAGTAACTTATAATATAAATATTTAAAAAATATTGAATAATATTATTAGATGATTAAAAATAGCACATAAAAGTTGTATTCTTTGACTTTCGTAAAGGTTATTAATGTCACCGGTAATTTTCCATATTATACTATATTATGTAAGTTGTGTTATGAAAATATTATGAAGTATAATATTGTAAAATATTCAAAAAAATATTTGAATGAAATTAGTTTTCTTAAAGTTTGTTTCTATAATCATAAGTCGTTTTTTTAATACTACGATAAAAGTATTTCATATTGATAATTTAGTTTTAAACTTGAACACATCATAATAGTAATAATTGTATTTATAAATAAAACACGAAACGTTTTCTTGTTATATTTATCATTAATAATTATTGAATCATATAAATATATAATAATAGTTATGGTAATAATTAACTTACTATAGCGCTATAATTGAATCGTCGTCGATATGAACCCGTGAGCAGTTGGGAACCTATATAATAATATTACCTAAATATTAAACTGATAAAAATTACCTTTTCAATAAAATTAAAAATTAAATAAAGAAAAAAAATTATAGTAGTAATACATTACTATTTATAGAAATTAGAAAACTACGCTGGTATAAACAAATTATGAGTCGAGCATAATGTGGTAACACGGCGTAATAAATAGGCAAAATAGGTACATTCCTGTGCTGCAGTATTCTCAGATTTATTTGACATTCTTTGTAATATCATTTTTTTTTTTTTTTGTAGTTTATATTATAATTGTGTATTTACGTTCACGACTGTAAGCCGTTTTTAGTTTATTTTAACAATAAAAAATTTAATTAGTTAAGCGTCAAATTTGCACTGGAATAATCCAGGATCTATGTTAATCTACTGGTTGGTACTGTGTCTTACGCTCTAGAATTTAGTTTACTTAATGGAATTTATTATTTTTAATTTTCAGATTTTCATAAGATTTAAAAATCTTAAAATGCGTATTTGGAAAAATATATAACGAAGAGTAGGAGTTTTATAATTGACTTAAATTAAAAATATTTTTGAATTAATCATGGAGATACCTATGAAAAATATATTTTTCGATTTAAAATTATTAGATAACGAATCACAGAATTTAAAGTTGTAGTTAAGCTTTGAAAGATATCCACGATTTCATTTGTTGGAAAAACAAAGAATACTATATGTAAGTATGATATCTAGATTTATTTTACTAAATATAGTGGTTAACATTTGAAAAAAGTTTGATTTATGCATGTCGTAAACTGGAGTGTTGTAAAAACTATATACGACGTAATATTGTTATAGTATTTCATAAATCAGTGTGTATCGGGTCTGTTGAAAAAGAAATGATAGAAAAAATAAAAAAAAAACTTTTGTAAATTTAGGTTTAAAAATAAATAACATCACTAAAAAAAAAATATATTATGTGGAGGCATACAAATTAAATAATTCAGTTAAAAAAAAAAACCGAATTCCATGGAAAGAAACCAAAAACAGTTGCTCTGATGTATAGTATAGGTTCTGAGTATTTCGTCATCGTCTCGTCATTGAGCAAATATTTGTAATAAATTCAATTTAAATTTAAAATCACGAAAAACAATTCTAGCTCTAAATGGCTATTTTCCAAGGATATTTTACTACATTATGTTAATTAAATTTATAATAATAATTAATTTTTCTACTTTACGAGAGGTTGGACTAAATTTTTGATTTATTTATTTTGATTTTCACCTTATCTATATAAATTAAATTTTGGCTCTCTGATCATGAATTTAAACATAAATATATATATATATGCGCTCGTACATATTATATATTTGAAATAAAGATTAAGTTTTTGAATTTTCCCGTTTATAATACGTAAATAATTACACAATCCTTGTACAATAATGTTTAATAGTATAATATTATGATAACTATTTATAGTAGGTAGTAAGTTTATAATGGAAAACTTTACTAAATGTTCATATTTTAAAAGGATTGTAAGGAAAGAAGTTAAATTAACAAAAAATGTAATACATGTGGGAAGGTTGGAATGATTGAAGGGGGGAGGTGATGCAAAAAGAAATATAATTAAATGTTTCCTAGATCAATAGCGACGGGATTGAGACTATTTTTATCCGTTTTTATTTTTATTTAATCCCGATATTATAATAGTTACGTAATGCACATAATATATTACATACTATGGCTGAGATTTAATCAAATTTCTTTTTACGAAAAATAGAATTTCGAAGATCATTTTATTCATCAAACTTAATATATACTGCAAAATTACATTCACTATATATTATACCTTTATATAACCTATCAATGATGCGTACATATACGTAATATATACTCGTATGTATAATACATATTTGCACACAATATAAACTTAAAGAAGAAACATGATGATTAAATACGTCGAATAAAATGTCGATAGTAACAATATATACCTGCATGCATTGTAAATGTCATGAGTGTGTGTGTGTTATTGTGACTTATATATATTACACTATTCACGTAAACTTTTGCATAACCGTTACTTGTAACTCTATTCAGGGTACAACGGAAACTAAAAAACTGATTATTATTTTAATCACTTAACTATTTGATTACTTTTAACTTAATTTAAATCAAAAATAAAATAAATAGAATTTTCGATATTATCGTGATGATTAATACTTTATTAATAATAATTGTACTAACATTTTTCTCATAATAATTTGAGCTTGGATAATAGTAATAATTATTTTAAATCATAATAATTATTTGTATAATGAAATGATAATTCACCTAAATCATTATTTACGTAATTTTTAGTTATAATAAAAAGTTATTAAACTTATCTTATAGCGAACTTTTTGATTTTAAGTCTGTGTTAATAACGTCAATACCTTTTTTAGCTATTGTTAAAGCTATACTTTTTACTCATAAAAAATTAAAAATAAATAATACCATAATATACGATGATAACAAAAAATTATGGACAGCTAAGTAAAGTGTATTACTGAACATAATGATAAGTTCATTGTTGAAATGGTTTTGTATCTTGTATTTTTAAATTTATATATAGATATTGTTTGACTATTATTATAGAAAAATGAATTAAACAATAATTATTAGTCTTGAATTTATTAGATTATTAATATTGGCTTCGTTTAAATAACAAATAATAATAAAGATAATTCAAAACGTGATGATACGGTAATCGTAAACTGTCGTTGTGTTAATGTAATCTTAGAGAGCAAATGAAAATTAATTACTAATGTAAATCTTTTTTAATACATGATTTTTTATACCTAAAAACTTAATTTGTCTTTTAATTAACTACAAAAAAAATGGATGAAAATATGAAATCACTAAAACCATTTACCAACAGCATCACTTCGTAGTAGTACGTGTATGAAAATACAAATATAAATTAACAGTTTTATTATTATAATATACTCTCGCACTACAGTTGTCAGATGTTGGAACAGTATTTTTAATTTAAAACTAATTAAACGCAACTACAATTTAATGTATGCACACAAGAGTTAAGTTTGAATAAGTTGTCTAACCCAACAAAACCCTAATAAAATATCCTACTAAGCCATGGACCATGGAACAATAATGAGCAATAATTATTATTTATTTAACGAGACTCAGCAACAAATACGAAAGTAAAAAAATAAATGGTGTTTTTATAATAGTAACTGATTACATTATATCGTATTCCCTCCTTTTTCTACTAAATAGTTTTTCAGAAAATATTACCTTATCAGATCAATCAATATTTATAATTTGTAAAAATGATACAAGTACCAATACTAGATCCAATATATTTATTTTATGTTTTTGTAAAACCATTTAATAGGTCTATTATCCTTAATATAATTGTTTTAATAAATTATAATCTACTCGTTTGAAAAAAGTATGCATAATAAATAAATCAGTATATTAATTAATAAATTTATTATATCATAAATTAGGCATATGTATATCAATATTTTTAAAAAAAATATTCACTTAATAATTTGCAGACAAAAAAGAGTGGGAGTTTAAAAACTTTAAAAATCGGATTAGAATATTTTGGATAAACTTATTATGAAAGAAAATTGGAGATTGGCATGTTTGGTAAATCTCCCTGTATATGACTCGTAAGGGAGATAAACGAATTGTCGATATCTAAAGCCTTACAGACTTTTATATTTTACAAACTGACGGAGACAAAATATATGTTGCACGATAACGTTGAGCCGAACGTCATTAGTGTATCAATGTTATAATTTTGTCAATAATGAGGGTTTAGGTGAGATTACAAATAATTGATCGTAGAAGGTTTAAAATCAACAACGTAATTATTTCACTAACCAGTCAAGTCGGTCAACTGACTCGTTTCGACGCTGTCCGAACACGCTCCGTCGACAATGAATATAGTGTCAGACTCTAAAAAAAAAAAAAAACGTGATAAAGGAATAAATATATGTTCATAAAGTGATCATTTGTCACTGTTAAGAATCAGTGTACAAATAGAACTGAAAATTTGGGTTAGGTTTATTATTATATCACATTATTAATTATTATTATTAATACAGTTAATCCAGTAAATTTTTCCATTTACTTGATGAGTGGTTACAAACTTTTATAATAATAATTAGTAAAATCTAACTAAGCAATTTATACGTTCTATTATAATTATGCATAATTGTATGCACACGCAAGTAAATGGAAAATTTTATTTAGCACAAAAAATGATATCACAACTTTATAGTGATGAACACTTAAGAGATTTGTTTTTTTAATTTACCATTTTTTTACACGTAGCTAAAGGCAAAGTATTTTTTTTTTTTTTGTTAATATTATTATACAGTTGATTTAAAATATTAATTATAATTTTCATTGCTCAATATCGATTGAGTTTTGATTGAAAATGACATAACATAAAATTATAACGAGAAATCGATTAAAACTTTTCGGTGTGCGTTTAGAATCCAAATTTATGACTATAATCTTATATATGTATTATAAATAGTAATGCGTTATTAGAAGATAATATTAATATAATACTTTAGCGATGCGTGGATGTTTGATATAAAATATATACATATGATTTATATATTATAAAGCTTAGTTTCTATACAATTTTAACTAATTATATTTTTGGTATAAGAAAAAAATAACAGTTTTTCAACTTGAAGCGCCCCCATCCTGTCAGAGGTAACACGTATATTTGTGGACTTGAACAGCGTGTTATCCCCCGAGACCATACATATATACAGTTTAATAGTATGGTTATAGAAATTTTTGTCTGCAGCATACGGTGGTTGCAGGAGGTCAAATCCCACGAGTCTGTCTTGTAATTACACGAGTTTAACAAATAAATCGACAAGTATACTGTAAAAATTATGGTTGATTTGGATTTGAATTTTACGAGTAAAAAACGAAAAAGTAGTAGGCCAAAAATTGTATACGAATCAATCATTAACGAATTATATTATATTATGTGTGTCTTATGTTCATCTTATACCAAAATTATGTCTTCAAAACCTATATAAGAATATTGATTAGTTTCGAAACGATTTTTACATGTCGTCACTATCTTACTTTTTTTTTTTTATTAAAAGAAAATATATACAACCTGTATTATAATATACAATAAGTTATATGATCAATAATTTACAAGGTTAAGGGGGTGTCCAAACAACACTACTTCAATTCTAGACTTTTATTATTGATATATATTTTTTTTTTATTGGTCGAGGAGGTCCCTGGGCCAATTTCGTTTTAGAAGACGTTTTGGATTATCGTGGAGAGTGAGGAAGGAGAGATTGGAAATTAGTGGATTAGTGTGGTTTAGTGTGTTATTGTGAAATAATTAATAGTAGTGGGAGGCTAGGGTGCATATGTTTGGGATTTTGAGATCAGATCACTATCTTACTTATAAGTAATACAACGATAATGATTATTGTGTGTTATGCAACGATATTCAGAACAGTTAGGATAATGAATCATAAAATTATTCACAAAAATGTTATACGATATTATGTTTCATATACCTATCTTTGGATTGTGACCAACAACACAAATGTTTAGTATTGATAATACATATTTCTATCTATAGGTACTTGACGGTTGACAGATACCATTATAAATTATAATTATTATTATTCATGATTATTGATTCAGTTGGCAATATTAGAGAACTCATTTTAGAATTTAATATTTATATGTATATACAATATATATTATACATAGGTATAAAATAATATACATTATATATTACGTATTATCATTATATCACGCGGTCGAAATAAGTGTTGGAACTCATTAATTAAATACTGTGTACTATTTCAATGAATAAAAAAATATTCAGTTATTTATGATTATTAACTAGTTTTAGTTGGATTAATTTCTCAAGTTAAATATCATTAAGAATACGTTATGGTTATCTTTGCTGCGACTATGCAAATTACAGTCAGCAATTAATACACTGTACAAGTACAAGACCGCAAATGGTGACAATCAACTAATAATATAATATAATGTTATGCCGAGATTAAATATCCTATACGATTATTATCAATTAGGTTATTAAAAATAAGATTATAAAAGCGTGGTCTTCTATTATTATTACGGTACTTAACACATCAACACATTTGGGTATTTTTTAGATTCTGAGTGGACAACGATGAATTAGTAACATATTTTGTAGTAAAAAATGAATTAAGTTTTATAAATGTGTATAAAGTTACACATAAAATACAAAAAATAAAAATAAATAAAAATCAAAAAAAAAATCTAATAAATATGTGAGCATAGTTATTTTTATAGACTTTGAAGTTTAAATGTTAATGAAATTATATATTAGTTTAACGATGTGAATTATTTTGTTATAGTTCAAAAACATTATTTGAAATACTTTAAAACTTTTACGTATATTATGAATTTTTATACACTATTGACCTTTTCCAAATATTATGTAGATAAATTATATGCTATTACCTATTATAGTAAAGCGAAATAGACACGCTCACGCGATATATATGTATTTATAGTCTTTTCACTTATATGTGATCTACCATCCAAATATATATTACGAATACGGTATGGATTACTATCCTCTTATATGTATACATATATGCAAAAGGCATATATAAGGATTTTATTTTATAGTAAATTAACTTACCATTAATTGATTGTCAGGTGTTCGACGAACGCAGTAATAAGAGATGGGCTTAATTAATATACTATCAATATTAAGATAACACTTTTATTATTTAGAACACAAAAAATACTATTTAGTGATTTATATTATTTAGTCCTTAACGTATGACCGCTACCGAAGGCGCATGCAGGGAGAGTGTCGTTGTGTCCTAGTGCCCGATGGTTAGGTGGTTATCGTTAGAGCTTGTGGGATTGTTTATTTTAGATAAAGACAAAGTCAAAAAAATATATGATCACAGATGTCCATAATCGTAATACAAACTTCCGTGCGAATGTACCTATCTATACGTAATAATATAATAGTCACTATGTGACTATATATAGCGTAAATTGTATATATTAAGAATTATGATCATGTCACTCTTTTTAGTATTACTATTAGTTATGAGAAGTGACTATCATTACACTATTTATACTACGAGCCTATTTAATCTGTTTAACGGTAAGGTGGTATTTACTCAAAAGTTAATAATATAATATAATATAGTAAAATAATTAAACATTAATAGTATAACGAATGTAATGTTTTTAGAATACATTAAATCAACCAACCGTTAAACTTATAGTCAAATAAATTACTTGATTAGTAATGTTGAAAAATATATCAAGGAATATTATACTTATAACTTAGTGATATAGGCTGACAGATCTAGAGTTTTCCGTATACAATGATACATCATTGAATTCAAATTTAGCATATTATCCATCACAGTAATCCACTCGTCACGTCATACTGTACAGCAGAAAAAATCCTCTCAATTGCACAACTTTCTGTTTTTTTTACTTCCCATATAATTTGACGAAAAACAGTTTTAGAAATTATTTTTAATGGCTTAAGAAGTTTTTGTGAAAACTTCATAGAAAAATACTATAATATAGTAAATGTGAAGCTATCTCGATGTTATTGAACTCGTGCTATTTATTGATCAAAACCCAATTGTACTCTCTTGCTATTAAAAATTGTTTTAATGTTCTTTATTTTTGAAGACGAATGGTTAAACTAATTTTATTGAAACTCGAAACAAAAGGTCATACTGATAGAGAAAAAATAATCTGTTTTTCTAGTTCTATTGATAAATAAGTATATATTACATAATATAAACAAATGTTTATTTCATATTTTTAATCTCATATTGTATGAAATATGATATAAACGATTGATTAAAATGTTTAATTTCTATTACACCATTTTCATCTGTACAGTATTATTGTATAGATATTTGTTAATTGACATTATACTGTGAATTACTATAATTATTAAAAATATTATATTAGTTTATACATTGTTGTCAAAAAAAAAAAAAAAAAAAATGAATTGGTGAAGTAAATGTGATATTACGAATTAAATTTCAAAGTTTAAAATAAAAGTTACGTAATATTTAGGTACCATGTATCTATACTAAAACGTATGAAATATTATAAAAATTGTATTTGGTTAATATGTAGAAATATTCATTATTTGAATTGAGTAAACATTTTATGCGTAGCTACATATTACAGTTTTTACTTATATTTTGCTATTTCTTATAATACAATATTATTTCTTGTTCATAACATAATATTATATGATATTATACATTATCTATATAACCTTAACACATTTAATTATTTATACAAATTTACGAAAATAAATGGATCGAAAATGACATTTAGTACGGACCACATTACCATGTTGGCTTAATCGTGAATTACAATGGATATGCGTTTAAAGTATGTATAGCATATTACGCTGTACATATATACGTATCGCCAATGCTGAAAAAAAAAATAGGTAAAAAATAAAATGTTCAAAAAAGTTTGTTTATTGTTATTAAAAGGAATATTTTGTTGTTAAAATACGAAAATAGATGTAAGTTTGCATAATATATAATAAACATGTATGAGTGTACAACAAATTGTGTCTTTTCATACCTATATATATATACACTTTTGTTATTTTCTACTCGTAAGACACGTCTATATTATTATAAATTACTATGTATAAATAGTATAAGTTAAATTGAATAAATCGATATTGAACGTAATTTATTCTACATAAAAATAAATAGTGTTTGATAAGCGCGTGGGTTGAGCGATAAATGTAATAAATATAAAACAAATACGTAAATGGAACATGATGAATCTATATTGATGTTATAATGATGTGTAAATTTTTAGTTTTGGTAGTGTTTAACTGTGTTTGATAGACTAGAAAATTAAGACTGTTTATATTATATCATGTCTTAAATTTGAATGTATAATTGCGGTCTTAGTCACATGGTGAGATCTCATCTCGGTTTAAATTACCTTTGCCTATTACATAGGTTGTATCACTATCTTAAGTATTCCTGCAGTATCTTATTAGTAACATAACATTTAAAAATTATTATTCGTCAATGGAAATTTTAATCGATTATACCTATCGATTTTCAGTATTAGTCGTACTTGACGTCGTGTTTGTTCTTACATAAATAGTAATAGGAATTCTCTATACAAATAATACAATTTAATCGAGAAAGATTTTTATGATGTGATCAATCTAGTACAAAAAATAGATCAAAGAGAGGTTAAATGAGTTATTATGGACTTTGATGATCTTACAATTTTTTTTAGCTGTTTTCAAAGAGTTAACGTAAAAAATGGTCCAAATGTTAACAATGATATATTATTCAATCTGTAGAAGTGTATAACATTCACTGTTTATTCTAAGTTTAAAAGTTGTAATAAATAAAATAATAATATCATATAATTATTTCACGGTTTTATTGTTTTGTTTTTATAATTTATTTCGATATATTACTTTGTAATAAATATTAAAATTGTTACCCAAATTTTTTAGAAAATTTTAGTTACCAAATCAACAGATAAATTGTACCCCCCTTCCCAGAAAAAATCATATCTATGCCACTGCAAACATTGATCTTGTATGTCAGACGTTAAATCGAAACATTTAAAATTCATAGTCGACAAATCATTCGTATCGTTAATATAATGATACATGTAACCGCATCAATTCAATGTACGCAGTACTTACTTAATATTATAGTCTCCATCGTAGTCTTTCGAAGAAGTTCATTAAAATTTAAAAACAAAACAAAAAAAAAAAAAAAATGAAACATCGTCTAAATTCATTATTATAGATACTACTTATACATTATACCGCCGGCTATTAATACGCGGGATGTAATCCTGCACGTCCAAAGACCCGCTTTTATTTTGTCGCCAGTCATTAGCGAATCGACGAGGTGTTGGTAATGTTATTTAGTCGACGGCGAGTTTACGGGTACCAATTAAACGTCGCCGGCGGCGTGTCAACTATATATTCACGTAGAGGTACACGATTTCCGCTTTTACCGGGTAGTAGTATTATTATTATTTATTATATATAGTAGTGGCACCGCGATATAATACACCGTGTTGTCGTGACGTGTTTCGCGGTGGGGGGGATGAGAGAGAGGTCTGAGCTTTTAAAAACTTTAGCCCGCAGGATTGATTAACCCACCTCGCGGCCCTGTCGGATGATTGCCTGTTGGAGTTGTCTTAAGTTGTTCGACAGCGCCAAAAGTTTTTACGTGTTATTAAAGCCAGAGCTGGGCCAGTATAACGAACTTCTTCACATAAAATCTACACACACACACACACACACTGACATGCCTCAATTTCCCTCTTCGATGTTCTTTCTCGATCACTCACTCGTTTTCTAAGTATACTTAGGGTGTGTGTGTGTGTGTGTTTATGAAATTAAAAACAATCGAAAACAATAAACTCCCCACTCCGGTTCACCCGACCAACACTCAGCAACTGCCGTATGTCCGCCGACGAGTGTTGCCGAAAGTAAAATCACTCGATACGCGCGTGTATTAAGCGAAAAATGTTTTTAATCCCTTACCTTTCATATAAACCCTCTTTTATTTAATGATTATTTATGGTCGAACTTTTTCTCACTAAGGATTAAACGGTCTCTCGTAATTTCCCGCGCAGGCCGGACGCGCCGGTGTGGGAAGTTGGCTGCAGCGTATGCCTAACGGATGGTATGCACGGGGATAGCGGGGCTGACGACGGTCGGAATAAAAACGAAATGAAAAAATTAATTTTTTGCACCAAAGACAAGACAGTTTTTATATATAAAACGGCTTTGAGAAAAGAATTATTATTGTTCAGTTTCGGAATAAAGTTTTTAATAAAATATAATGTCCCTCAACCATCGTAAAGGTCTCCATATATATATATATGTAGTATGTACAAAACTCACTTTGCCTGTGTCTTCTTACATGACAGATAAGATTTTACGTGAAAGAATAATAATTGCTGTCGCTGCCGTGAACGTTATGCCACTCGCTGTCTAGAATGAAGAATCTCTTCTCGTCAATTAGATTAATTATTTTTAGAATTCTTGCATCAGACTATAATAATATATAGTTGGTCGAGCAATCAAATTCATATCGTGGCGATTACAAGTCAAGGGACGCGTTTTGGAGGACGTAATGAAAGAAAAACTATTTCCGGGATCAACTCGCTTTACCACGACATAAAAATACTTAGGGTTATTGAAAATTTAAAACAATAAATTCTGTAAACTTCTTTTTATTTTAATATTTAATGGACATTTCGAAGTTATTGCAATTTACGCGTCTGGTTTTTTTTTTTGGAAACTCCAAGAAATTGCATTTAAAAAAAATATTTACTTAATGTTACTTGAACGTCGTTTTTATATAAAAATTATAATATGTTAGGATCTTTTTTATAGCTGTAACCTGTAATTATTATAGAAACATTTTAAAAACCTAACCTAACCTATTCATTACTTCACCAATGATTGATAAAATTATTGAAAACGAATCAGAATTTCTAATGAAGTTAGTTTTGATAGGAATTCTAGGTACTTTCTCACTTTTTTGAATTTTAACATTTAAAGTTATAATTTATTTGATTTTAAATTCATAACATTTCTAAAATGTATATTATATCATTATAATATTTCATATATGTATATGGATATAAAATAAATAATTTTAAAAAGTGTAAAAATAGTTTTATAAATTTACAAATTTTAATCTGTTTTAGGAGTCTTAGTTTAAGGTACCCGATAATTGGATCAATCGTTATTATGGACAATTTTAACTGAAACCATTATAAAGTGCAACAGCAATATGTGCAATGTGCATGTTAGCGTGGAATTCAATATTTTGAAATAGGAATGCAAATTGAAAAATTGTCATCAATAAAACAAAATTGTATTGTAATATAATATGTACACTTATGAACCATTAATTTTTTTTTGTCACCTCACACTTTATATTTTGTCGTGAAGAAATAAAAAACGTATGGTTTTATCCATTGTATCAGGATCTAGAGGGTCCTTGAATCCTTCTCATCAAAAAAATCCTATATATGTGAACAGAATTTCATGTTATTGCGATAATATATGTTTGAATGTTTCACGCACACTAATGATCATTTAATTCGATGTAGTATAAATGTCTAATAACCAATCATATTGTCTTATTGCGACAAATTCATTTAAATCAGACTGTTTTTCATTTCCATTAGAAATATAGCTTTCATAATAATATTATAATATTATAGTACAAAATATACCTAATAAATCGTATTATATAATATTATTGAATAATTAGCCGTAGAAAAATATTAAGTTTATACTAACAATAGATACATATTATCATTGTTATTGTATACAAATTCCATAAAAAAACTGTGCCGTTGTTAAAAAAAAACAAAGTAAGTGATCAAAATAATAAATAAATGAACTATAATACAGTAAATATTAATGAATTTTTATACATTTTTTATTTTATTCTTTTTTGAAAATACACAAAAAACGAATAAAAATGAAAAATTGGTACATACTGAATTATAATATATATATACCTACATATTATTAGTTTATTATAAGTTTTATTTCGAATCATTTTAGTTGTATAAATAAATATTTTAGTGTTTGGCTTTCGTCAAAACATTAGTATTTTGGATGTTACTCGCCTTGGTAAACACTAGTTTTGTTCCATTATACCGGTATTCCCAGAAGTATTGTGTTACAGAGGAGGTAAAGTTACCATTGTAAAATTTCTCTACTGGACGACATACATGGTAAGAATTTTGATGGAATATAATGTTTTCTTCCCGACCGTTTACCTATGATTTAAGGCAAAGTGACCTCAAAAAGCTTTGTGAAAATTCCGGCAAATCCGTTGCAAAACTCTCGTGAGATTCAACGTTTTATCAACCTCTAGCTAAAACATGAGTGTTGCTTAGCATCATACATTTAGTTTTTTAAGTTTTTTTAAGTATCCAGTATTTAGTATTATTATATCAGAAATTCTAATTCTAATTGTATAAAATAGTATAAACTACTATGACAGTGATTTAGGTTATTTTTATCAATGCAGAAGTTATTTATCTGATCAATACAAACTAAGTCGTTTATATAGTAGAATATAAATATTAAAAAAAAAAAAAAACAGCTTGATATTTGTCAAAGTATCAGCTATTTTTTGAATAATAAAAAAAAAATATATTAATTATTTTTATCTTTTTATTTATAATAAATATGTGTAGAATTAAAACTTTTGGAACACACTATATACTTACAACTTACTCTACAGCTCATAAGTAGTTATTTTATTTTTTATTGTTTTGAAAAAGAAACACTCACCACTGTTAAACCAATAACTGCAGAGTTCTCTTTCTGCTCAATGTTCAAGACAAACAGTTATCGAACATTCAGAAATCATTACGAAACATGAAATACATTTTTTATTTTGATACAAATTTGAAGTATAATACTAGATATACTGAAGTGAAAATAAATACAAATTATACAATTTCGAGGACTGTTGTGAAACGCAACAACTATAGTGGGAAGAAAAACAAATTTACGATTATTGTATTGTTATAAATCTTTAAACCATATGTTTGTGTTATTCCCATTTTTATTTTAGCTTAGTATTGTTTAGCGTCCTCGTACATGGAATTGGAATTATTTATATACGTAAGAATATAATATACAGGATGGCTATTAATTATTGTATATTCTGGGCGGATTTAATTAGTGTGGGTTTAAAATCAGGAAGAATTTAATAAAATATATTAAATTTAAACTACATTTTTCCTGATAAATATATATTTGTACCAGGTATAAAAGAATTGGAATTCGAAATTCTTAACATTCCTAAACCGGTAAAACAAAAACGATTTATGTCTACCAAAAAAAAAAAAAAGAGGAACAAATTAATATTTAAACACGCAATTCGCATTAAAAACAGGCAAGCGAACAAACAAAAAAATAAAATAAACAACGCATTGTGTACCTACATATTTTGTCTGTTTACTAATTTATAGAAATGAAAAAAAAAAAGAAGAAGCAAAATGTAATTATATAGAATTAATTTTAATTTAAACAGCAGTGCATACGCACTGCTTATATAACTATATGATTATATAAATATTGCTCACTACTGTATATTTGTAATAGTTTGTGTTATAGGTTCCATTTTATATTATAAAAATTATATATAATAGTGGAATACGATCTGCGGTTGAAAAATCTCAAATAGGCTTTTGTAATAATATGATAGATTGTTTTATAATAAGTATCTGTAAGATCAAGTGATTGAATTAGAATGGTTTTATGGAAACAATAAGTTCACCTTAGTACCTTACTCAAACAATCGAATTTCATGCAAATGATTGGATATAGAATACGATATTTTTGAATGAAAAAAATATTCAATAAGTAAATAAATGGTAAAACATGAAAGTTTACGTCGAAACATAAAGGGGTAACTGTATTGTTATTAGCACTGCATGTTTGTGTATACATTTCCATTTAGATTTTAATCCTAAATTATCATTATGTTTTGTTTATTATTTAATGTGATTTTTAGTTATATTTTGGTTAAATTTGAAATAGAAAGTTATTGACGAGGAATAATGTGGAAAAATACATTGTATCTACATAAATATATTTATTAGAGACGGGTAACCTTTTGTTTTTCTGTTGATTTATCATGACATTCAATATGTATCTACCAAAAATTAAGCCGACAAAACGTCTTTTATACATATAAAATAATATGCCTATTAACTTATTAACTGATTATAAATGTACTTAGCACATATTATAGACAAACATCTGTCGTTTCAAAATACTTAAATATTTTTTTAATAATAAATGCATTAAATCAGTAAATTGCTTTGCTCCGACAAAAACTATTTTTTACCGTTCGACTGTGTATGGTGAATTAATTTTGTAAGGTAATTTGGTGCAATCAAAAACGATTCACATGTATCAAAAAAAAAAAAAAAAATATATATATATATATTATATGTACAGTAATATAATAACTACATGACATATTTCATATTGTAGAACAAGGTTATTTTTATTTTTATTTTTAACAAATATTACGTGATTTTTACGAATTGGATTGGTTTTCTAGCAAAAAATGAATTGGGCACAGTAAGTTGACTGAATATGTTGACCATCCAACGATGATAAGGTAACTATAAAAACTAGTATACTGACATTGATTCGATGTAGAATGGGGATAATTTGAAGCCAATCGAACAGGAATATTTTTTATTTTAAATAGCTTTGTTATTTTACTCCGAATACAATATAATTTCGTTTCGAAAAGTATTAAAGTAAGTGAGATTTTAAAATTGTTCGATATGAAATTATCTATTGAGTTTAATAGTGTGAATTATCTACACACTTTTTAAAATTAAATCGATTTTTACAATGCTTATTTAAACAAATAAAAATTAAAAAAAAAAAAAATAATAAATAAATCTTTAAATAAAAATACAACGAAAATAATATATTATCATGTTTATTTCGACTACACCCACCTATTTATGCGGTTTGTCGGTGATTTATTCGGCGCACACAGATTCACGGATTACATATAAAAGGTCGGGTAACGAAAAGTATCACATTACACCGGATCAAGACCTTTGCGGTGTGGTGGTGGGTCGAGGGTCGCAAAGTCGACGTGGAAGATGATCGTCGCCGTCGCAGCTGCCCTGTAATCACTTCCTAACGGTAGCGGGAAGGTTAGACGCGTACAGTTTGATTCAGTCAAAGGATGAGTATCACAATAATATTATTGTTGTGTTTCGAAAATTGGCACCGCATTGCGACGGTTGCAAATTCGTTCGGTATATAAAATCACCACAGTGGTAATCAGCATAGAGCAAAGTATATACATTATAATAATAGCTAATACAATCGCACTGGTCATTCCGCGTATTATATAATATTAGGTATATTGTATATTATCAAGTGTTTTAATTTATTACTACCTACTTTTCTCACCAACAACTTAAGTTCAACCAAGGAACGTGCTACGTCGTTTATATAATAATTAGCACGTGGTCGCATTGTCCTGCACAGCGATCACTACAATAATGATATAAAAAAATAAATAATTTAATATATCATTATGTACAAGGAATATGTATTGTACACGGTAAGTTCAATACATTGTATTTTTGTTTTTGAATGCTGTACCGCCTATATTATATAGTTATAAGATTTGATTTTATTCAATATCATATATTATCGGAAAACAATTATTGTAGTTCATTCGTTTTGGAGTTATTTTCGTTTTTTAAGTAGTAGTGTTTAATGTTTATATATAAGGTATGTATATTTCATTTTTTAACATCAAATTAGTAGCTATTAAAATGGTTGGGTTAATTAAAATAGAGTTATTATAGGTACTACAAGTATAATTTTTCTGTTCCAGGTTTTTATTTGAAAAAATTGCAAATTTAATTTCAAAAGTCTAAACATATGATTTAAGATTCTTTCAATTCGAATATAAAAAATGGATGTTGTCGTATTTTGTTAGATATACTACGAATATAATATATTACGTAGAAGATACGATTTTAAAAATAGTCGTTGTTTTGTGAATGAGATGATTTTTTGCCGAGTGCCGATTAAAATCTTGTTAAATATTTAACTAATTGTACGCTTATGCGTATTGCGGTGGAAGGGCGTTGAGCGAATTAGTGGTAGTGGAATTAGTGGCAGAGTCACTACGTATCTAAATAATTCATGTTCTTAATTTTCATTGTTTACGGTATTTTAAATTTTGTATATAGGCAGTTTAGTCGTGAGCGTTTATTAATTTAGTTTTAAATGTTTACTGTTTACACTAGATTTTTCTTTTGAAAAAGCACGAACGTTTTATTCGGATTATTCGTGACCAATGATCATATGAAATAATATATTATTATACAATATATATAAGAAATGTAATATACGAACTACACGCACAACATTAGTTTAAGTATTCCGTGAAATAGACTGGTATCTGGTAAATAGTGTTATCGACGAATACATAATATAGATATTTTAACCCTCAATTTATTGCACTGTACAGTTTCCCTAAAATTACAACAAGACCCTAATAAGAAATATAATTAACTTTTTCTTAACCAAAATAATTTTTAGTTTAATGATTTTTTTCTTCAGTGTAACACCGGAGAAGCTTGATTATTTTAAGTATTTATGTAGTTTACAAAGTTTTTTGTTTAGAAAGTTAGTTTTGATTTTATGCATTTTAATTTTATACTCCGTCAATGATTGTAGAATAATTATTGATAAAACTGTTGTAATGGGTAATTTACCCAAGTTTTTTTTTAACTCGTTAAAATAGTCCATATAGAAAAAGGTGACAAGTGGGTACTTATTTGCTGTATGGTAGATGCCATGTGGGTCACTGTAATAGAAAATATGTTAAATTCGAATTCAATGATAAATCATTGTATACGAAAAATAATTCCGAGAGGAGATGGTGTATCAGCCATACCCTTAAGTATATTTCATATTATGTTTTTCGATATTGCTATTGGATATAGTAATTTATTTTACTATGAGTAATAAAGTAGATCGAAATAATTTTTATGCTAAAAGCATTACATTTTAAACTATCATCATAGAATGTAGAAAATACAATAATGTGCATAAAATATTTGTGTCTCCATGAATATTTTTTTTTTTGAACTTAAAAACATCATAAATATATAATTTCGTCCAAATTTGAACTTAAAATAATAAATGTCTATAAAAGAAATTATGATTATATATTTTTTTAAATTATTTAGTTCCAGTATGAATTAATTATGAGAAATTTTGTATTATATTTTATAAACTCAACTAAAAAAATTGCATATTTTATAAATTTTAACTTCAAAAGAATTGGAAAATTTTCGTGATTTCGAGAAATTTCGTTAAAGTTTGAACTAAGTATTTATAAAAATAAATTGTAAATAGTATGTATTTTAAATATTTATAATAACAAGTTATGTGAAATCTTGTATGGAATTTTCAAGCATTTTACCAAGTGAATATTTTTTCATTAACATTTATAAGAATATAACTGAAAAAATTAAAAATTTCAAATGTTAATAAATAACTCAAATAGAGTTATTTTGAAAATTTTACTACGTATAGAATAATTTAAGTATCATAAAAATTTGGTATACATTTAAAATATCTATGGTTTTTAATTTTTAAATTAAAAACAAAATGGGAATAAAAATACGTCGAAAGAAAATTAATTATTTTATAGGTGTATATGCAATGTTATAAAAATTTGAACTTCAAATATTTCATAAAAAATTAATTTGACTTGTAGGTTTTGTTTTATAGGCTGAAAAATTAATGAGAAATCTTGTACAAAATTTTAAAATCTTTAATAATAATCTAAATTTTAATCCAATTTATAAGTATAATATAAGTTTGACATTTTTGAAATTTTATATCACACTATGTCCTAACTTAATGTTAATAAAAAATATTGTGATTGTAGATGTTCGATATTTTATAATTGATAAATAACTTACGAGAAGCTTTATATTTAATGTTCAAGTATTCTTAACCAGAAATGAATTTTGACATATTTTCTAGAAAAAAACTACGAAAAATAAAAAAAATTCTCTAACCTATAAATAGCTCAAAAAGAGTCAAAATACTTAAAAAAATGTAACATTAATAGAAAATGATAATATAATTCTTTTGTGAAAAGTTAGTGTATCTATATTGCTATTATAGTAATTTTTTATAAAATTAGTAATACTGCTGGTTGAATCACTTTTTACCAAAACATAGCATTTATTATACTATCAATTGTAGTATAATATAGGTATTTAAATGATATAATATTATCGTTATTAATTCTAAGTTAATATAGACCACAAACTAAATTTATTACATTAAAAACTGTGTTATTCAATAACGATATAGTGACGAACTGGCTTCGTCATAGTGGCCTAGGAATTTTTTTAAAAGTTGAATATTCAAAATATAAATAATAACAGCAGATATATTGTGATACGTTTTAGAAATACAATATATTATATGGTAATGATTATTAAAATGAACGTGGTACGTTGTTTAATAATAATTGTGGTACCGATTGTAGTATCCTTCAAAGCGATTATTACATACTATAGAAAAATAGAAAATATGTAGTCTTACAGAAACTTATCAATTAAAAAATATAAATTGAAAAATTAGTCTGAAAAACACTATCCAGGAAAATCTATTCGTAGAGACGACATGGACAATACGGTGGGATACAAATAGTCAATAGGGCATACTGGGCATAGGCCTCTTAAAATAATCTTCTATATTACATTATAAACCATTTTTAATGATAATTGTACACGGATTATGATTTATAGGACTTATAATTTTATTATTCTATAAAATTTGATTTGACTTACCTTAAAAAGGCGAAATTATGATTATAAATTTTCAACGTGCTTTTTTTCAGTTATCAGCGCAAAATACAAAATAAGTATTAACTAATATTACAATATTATAGATGACAATGAAGACGACTCATGATTCACGAATGAACAGTATATTTTTAAATAATAGAACAATAATATTATATCGAATTATCGAATATAAAGAAGTAGTATAAGTGGTATAAAAACCCACACGGTTGCTAGATGCGCATTGGCTATAATTTTTATTTATACAAATACTGTTTTTTAGAACAACAAAATACCATTTTAAGTATTAGGTATAAATATAATCGCAAATTATTATTTATTATTTTATAGATTTTAAATAGACCAAATACTGAAAAACTATTATTATAATATAAAAATCGTAATGAGTTACTTTATTTATATAATCAAAATGCGCAACCCGAGTTATGGGTAATTATGGGGCCGCATAATTCAATTATTTAACCGGTCCATCGGGCCCAATCTTCCGATCTGTTAGTCCGCCACTATAACGATAGAGTATTTTAATATAAGTACCTAATTAATTATTTTGGTCAATTTTTATAAATAATTTTTTTTAGAGATCATGACACAAATGTTTCTTTTAACTTCGGACAAAATTATTGGGTAGCATTGCGAGATTTGAAATTTATGTGTTTGGGTGAGATTGTACAATTCCTATGGAAATTTATGCAAATTTGATTTACATACGTTATTTCTACCCCTATTGAAATCCAGAAATAATGTATTCAACACTTCGACAGGTTTAACATTTAGTATTTACTATAGATATGTTATATAACATTATACATATTTTGTAAATAATATTTATCATTTATCTCTTTATCTATTTTGTTTTTCATCGATCCAATAATGATTTGTATAAAATAAAACATTTTTTTGATCTATGGTGTTTATATTTGAAAAAAAAATATTTAGTGTGAATATAAAATTAATTAACTGATTAAAAAATACGTAGATATTATCTGAATTTTAATTCGTTAGTTAAAAGTAGATTGAAATAATTTTTTTAACTCAGTTATGTCTCGGTATATGTATTCTATATGCAGTGTATATCCGGTAGAAATGATAAATATCAAATGTAAATTTGTTTAGATAAATAAATTTTAAATATTATAATAATGTTTTTACACGATCTTGTTATAAATAGGGAGCGATATTATATTTTATCATATGATTACGGTGGATAAGAGAGTAGGTACACACTAAACACACGCAGGCTCGGATGCAGAACATATTTAAAGTGGAGGGGGAGACATCTTGAATAAAATTTTTCTAAAAACGCTATCGGCAAATAATGCATTTTATCAGCTGACGAAAATATACATTTCACTAAAATCTACGGGAGGGGGGGGCAATGGGGCATGAAATCTTGCTGCCCCTTGGATCTGTGCCTGAACACATGTGAAAGGTAAATGGTAAATGGTAATACATTTATGGTTTGTACTTGATTTGTTGTTTATTCTTGGCTGAACATTATTCTATTATCTGTACTCATCATTTTCACACCTAATCTGCTGATATTATAGGATAAAATGTTTATATTTTTATAGAACCAACTCATCGTATTGGTTTCGATCTATATTATATTTTATGTACTCACGATCGAGTGTCCGTTATATTCAGAACAAACTTCATCATGCTAGTCGATTGAGTAGCATAAATAGAGTAAAAAAATACGCTCACTTATCGAACTCTATGTGAACAGAAAGAAAAAAAAAACAAAGAAAAAATGAGGTCACAATAATTGGGTCCAGACCGGAAACGAATCGCGTATATATATATAAATTCTATTCTATGTTTTCTGGGTAGGTACAGAACATTGTCTATATAACACGACACAGTATTTATCAACCTGCGTATTAAACATTATAATATTATATTTAAAAATAAAATATACAGAGTGATCAAGTATACTTCACTCTAATTTTTCCTTCATTACATAATGGATTAGCATTTTTGTAACTTTTAAGTTTACTTTTTAAGTTTAAGTTTTTAGTGATTGTTTTAAAATACTGTGTATGATAAACCTTATAGATAGAGAGACAAACGTGGACTGATTGACTAAGAGATTAACATACTGAAAGACTGACGGTTTTTTTAGCCTGTGGAGCCTTTTTAAAGGAAAGTGAAGATCATGAAATATTTCTGTTATTATATTGTGTGACCACTGACTAATAAACTAATAGTAAGGTTTAAGTATGTGGTAATAGGCATTTTTGCTTATCAGTTATCTATTTATTGAATCTTATTAGTGATAATATGTTAACTATTCTGTCTTTATAAATTCAAAAATGTGATCAATAATTGGTAAGAAAAAAAATGGCTAGTCTCATTAGAAAAAAGTTGGTTTCACTAAAGATGACACTTTTTTATTTAAATATATAAACAAATTTATTTAAATATTCAAAAATATGTCTTTTATTAGATACAATACTTAAATATTCCAAAATCAGAATTTAAATAAAATGCATTATACAAGGAATACATAGAGCACTAAGCACTAAGCATGTTTGGTAAATCATCACGTGTATTAAATATGTGTGCGTGTATGTGTATATATCGTCACAATCAACATCATTATTATTACTTCAATATTAATCAACAGAATTAATTGACTGCGTTGTTCTGTAGAAATACATACCTATAGCTAATTTAACATTATACAGACATTTCGACAACTTTTCGATCATCTTAACGATATAATGAGATTGATTTACTATTGTTTTTACCCTTAAAAATTTGTGACTGGACTAGATATGAATATTATATTCATTATACCAGAGAGAAAAATATATAATATTATAAAGGCAGTTTAAATTTACGTTTGGCATATTATTGTTTTTCAAATAGGTCTCTAAATGAAAAATATAAATATTTATGTTAAATAATGTTGTAAACACTTACTAAGTGACTGAAAGAAATTGCTTATAAGAACTGTATTTGTCTAGAAAAATTGTTCAGTCAAAAGTATGTTTGATATTATGATTAATTATTGTTTCAAATTGTGTACCTAAAGATAAATTCATCAGATAAATCTCTATACTATTTGATTATAAACTATGCTTCAAGGAACTGTAAACGTGAATGTAAGAAATGATTTTACATTTTTTCTTCAACAAATTCATTATTTTATTTGGGAAATCAAAAACTTAATTTATGTTACTTAACAAAGATATTAAAACTTGTTTAAAAAAATATTATACGGTAGTAATACGCAGCATTATTAAGTGATCCAATGATATTCGTATTATGTCTGCCTTTATAATATTGTTTTAGTACATATTTATGATATTCATGTAATAGTAATGATAATAATTTGATTCAATGAAGAATATTATTATAGTGATTGCAGCAGTGGTTATGTATTACAATGGTGCAATACATGACGCGTGTATACGATATATACTTATGTGTGTGTGTGTGTGTGTGTGTTTGTTCGTATGTATAAAACAAATGCCTACAATGGAGTATTATATTATTATATATAATATAGCACTGCAGTAGTATTATGAAAATAGAAGTTTAAGCTTATAAATCCGCTTAAAGACAAAAGTGGATGATAAAGGATAATGATAAATTCTTCGATGAACAAAAAATCACTATTCTAGTATGCTTACAATATGTATTATACATTCAGCGATGATAATACGTACAAATTTTATCGTGCGTGAACAAATTGTACGCATATTATTTTTGATTGTCAACGGAGTGATGAATGTATTGGTTTTATAATGTTGTGTGTGTAGTTCATTTATTTTTGTGTGTCAGTTACCACTTTTTGTAGAAATAAAAAGGCTTCGACTTCGGGGAAGTTTCTACGATCTATAGTTGGTATACTTTGATAGATGAGGGGGTTAAAAGTAAAAATATCCCAGTACTTTTCGAAATAATCAGGAATTTTTAAGCAAATTATTTTAGAAACTCAAATTACTTATATAATTCGTAGGGAATTGAAACTTTTCTCCATTACGTATATTATTACTAACTATATGTATACAATACAATAAAAAAATATTTAGTTTAATTTCAAGCCATTTTTACTATGAATATCTTCACATATTATATGTTAAAATAGCTATAGTAATATCATATAAAATAGTATAATACTTAAATACCTAATACATATGTGATTTTTTTGGCAACAATTTATTCAACCAACCATATTACTATCAGAAAATCAAATTATTAACAGCTACATAAATATATGATAAATAAACCTTGATCCTTGATCTTCGCTTTTAAGATTTTGTCGTATAGCATGATTTATCATTGAATTTACATATAACACATCCGTTATGGCGATTTACTCAATGTCAGGTTAGCCGTTCTGCATATATTTTATGCAGAAGAGCAAATTTTGTTGGTTTTCAATCATACAGTTTTAAAAATATTGTGACAGTTGTTTGTGTATTGAGTGCAAAAATTCAATTGTATGTAATAAATTTTACGTTGACAGAACTAATAATTGCAAATTATCATTAATGTTGTGCACATTGTTACAAAAAAAAAAAAACACATAGGAATAATTAATTCTTTCGTAATTGTTTTTAAAATAGAAATGTTAATGAATATTACGTGTTCTTGCATTATACGCTGTGAAATTCCCATTAAAAGTTTTAGCTGGTAAAAAGCTATATTTTTTTTTTAAAACTAAAAATAGTTGCTTTTTTCTTGTATTTTAAGCAATATCATAAATTATATGCCATTTATCATTAAATAGTGTCGAACACTCCATTAGACCCCTGAACAAATTAACCACGAACACTCTTATATTGAATCTCAAATCACATCTACGTTCGTGAAAAATCTAATTAAAACTGACAGTAAAATTCAATAAATATTCAGATATTAAACATCAAACTTAAAGAAAAGACAAAATATACTGTGTTACTTTTCTAAGATACTTTTTCTTTTGAAGATATTTATTCAAGTACAATTAGCTTAACGTAAATATATTATTATCTTTAAGAAGTTAATTGAACTTGAATTTACTATCACCACTTTTTTACTTATAGATTATACTGTACTAAAGTAATATTTATTAATATTTATTTAATCTGATTAAATGTGTTGATGTTAAAAAATATATAGTTTTAATAAACCTCGTGTTGACAAATAATCGAGTTATATAGTTATTATAGTTGATATTAAGTGCAAGAAATTATAAAAGTGGTGTTAACAAAAGAAATCACTTTAAAGAAATGTGTGAGTAGAACCGAATTGAAAATGGCTTTTAGAATATGGTTTGACAGGGTAACAAATGACTTCTATCTCATAGATTTGCAAATGAGGGTTGAGATGGAGTAGCACTCAAAACAGAAAATAAGCATATTTATTTCAGTAAAGGACCTTAAACAACCTGTAATGTAATAATAATGAAAATATAATAAAACCCAATTTACATTATAAAATTTATAATAGGTACTTAAATAAAAGTTAATTTAATTATTTACTCGTTTACCACTACTTATCTATATTTTATATAAATCGTTATTTAAACTGTATGAAAATTTAATATTTTTAAACGGCATAGAATAATTTAAATTTTTTTACTCTTTTAAATCATTATTTTTTTTTTATTTTTTTTTTAAATTATTTATCTGCATTATTAGTAAGTGTGTAAATTAATTGTTATTGTGTTTATTTATTTAATTCTGTATTTTTATGTTTATAAGTTTCAACTAAAAAAACTCTAGTTATAAAATATTAGCACATATTTATAGCAGTTTTAATGGTACAATTTGACAACAAAAAATGTTATGCAAATTAAAATTGTAAATATTATTATTTAATTTTAAAATTGTTCTCATTGATTTTTAACAATTCTATCGAAATTTATATTATCAGGTTCTCGTGTAATAAGATTAAAAATTAACTTAAAATATTCACACAGAAATGTGTGACATTAGCACATATACCTATATTGCTTTTGCTTAAAATATAATATTTTATACGTTTATTATTTAAGAAAATTGGTTGACTTGTTTATAGTTTATTTAAGTTAACTACATACTGCCCTAAGCCTATGCAAAATTACTTTTATTATGTAATTAATATATCTTACGAAAACTAACGAGAAAATCAAGCCGATGACCCTACTTCAGTTCCGACCACTTTGATTGATTAACAATGGATGACTGAACGTTTTGTACTGTCACCATAATCATATAGTAAATATATAATATATAGACAATAGAATGAACTAACGAGACCTCCTGTCGCATCAGCGTATAAGCCTATGCAATAACGTTAGAAAGTCCATGTGTTGCTCTAATTGGCTATCATTGTCATTAAAGATACGAATCTAATATTACATGTACACAGTTTTTTTAGTATTTTTTTTTTCGATTTTTTAATTACCACGTTCGTATTTTTTTCCCAAAAAGAATAAAAGGTACGCAAGTGGGTACCGTTCTGCTATACATTAGGTGTTGAGTGGAACTCGTCATTGAATAAATCAGATTGTCTAAATTGTTGCAATAACGGTGACAAAACAATTATTTTAATAACATAATTGTGATTGCGCAAAAATTTATATTTTTCTTTATTTTTTTTTTCGATTATAAAAATAGTACTAGGAATTTTTACTTGCTTAAAAATCCAAACTAGATTTAATTTGCTATCTGAAGCCGGGAATTTCACGAGTGCGTCCCGAAATTATTCTTTTTTAATATTCTGAGTTCGTACGGAATGAAGTATCACCCGAGTATGTCACAAGAAAAAGGTCATATTTTTGACATGGCCCTTATGCATTCCAGTTCATTTAGAGTTACCCCGCAGGGTGTACCACGAGGAGGTGACAGTTCACCTACTGGAAGTCAGTGCTTACATTTCAAAAATATTTTGTGATTTTTTATTTCATGTAATGTATTTTATTTTACATTACACCTCTGATTTAAAAGTGAAGTATTTTATCGACTACTTATCACGTACACATGTTAGGCTAACCTACTTGTTTTAGTCTGAACTTTGTGGTAGCTTCCTAAACCATTAGTATATAACGTACCAAGAAACCTAGAAGTTTTTATAAAATATATATTTAAGCACAAACACATTTCAAACTTCACTCAGCGCGATTGTTTAAAAACTGTGCGTTTAGCGTACATCAAAGGTATCGAATAAAACCCATTAAAAATGACCGTATATTCTGACTTTTTAACACAATAAGTTTGATTAATGATTAAATATAAATAATTATATGTAGGCATTAAAGTTATATTAAATTTATAGCTGGAATTCTGCAGTAGACTTTTGAAAACAGTATTCAAACTATTCAGAATGTCTAAAAATATCGTACATTTATTGATATAGACTGTACATTGATGTAAACGAAATTATTGATTTTTTGTTTGAGTTAAATAGATAGAATTTTGAACAAAGAAAATTCTGACTTAAATATATTCTAAATACTTACTATTTTGGTTATGTTGCAGTCAGTGCAAGACGCTACTGATGCTGAGATTTAATTAGGACGCATGTTTAAACAATATCGTTGATTCATTAGTATCTATGTATAATATTATAACACAACAATATTGAAATAACTTAAACAATGATCAGTAATTTTAGTTATCTTAGTCGAATAAAACTACACAAATTAATCTAATGATTTCGTTTTGATATGCGTGGAACAAATTTATGTTATGCGTGTTTTTCTTTGAAATTTCAGAGGGAAAAATTATAAAATGACATAGTGTCTCAAACACACAATTTCAACAATCTAAGCATAAGTGACAGCAGAATAGATTTATAAAATACCTTACTTCGTATATAAATATACTTTTCGGGGGTGGTTTATTCTTAAGTGACAGAATGAAACCCGAACGAGACGATAAATATTGTATACGGATGGGAGTATACGTATAGTAAGCCGGTATTACAAATATTATTTGACTTCAAACATATAGAAGCTTATTCGCGTATTCTCGTACTTAAATTATAATACATTTTATAAAATAATCATATATGGTCTATGCATTATTTCCATTTTTTTTTTTTTTTTTTATTGATAATAAACTTGTAAGAACTAGTCTAGTGATTAAGTTTTGAATCAACGAATTTAATAATAATAAATGATAATAATGTGGTATAATGAATGATCATAATTATATATCCAAACCAAATCATTCTCCATAACTTTACAATTTTACATAATACGATTCTATTCAAGTTTTATTAAATTCTATTAAATTCGATTGTGCCGTTCAAATTATTATTTTTTAAAATTCTAAAAATAGAGCCTGATGCATAATAGGTACGTGTGCACTGTGCAATTAGGTAATAGGTACATTACCATACTGATTAACATTTTATTGTTTGATACTTATAGTATTAACTAGAGCCATCTCGAAAATAATCAATATTACAATTGAGCTTATTAAGACATTAAGTATTATAATTTATCTGAAATATTTTTAAAATCATAGAGCTGCAGAAATTGAAGTTGGAACTAATATTTGAAGGTACCTAGGTCTTTGGTTTTCACGAATATTTGTTCGGTTTAATAAATCTTATATTTTATGTACAATAATAATTTTATTGTTCTACAAAATACAAGTACGTTATTTAAACGTATTCATTTAATTAGATTCGTTGAAATATATATTAGTCATTATAAACGTAATAGTATTTCAATACAGTTTATTTGTATTTTGTTTCTAAACGAGTTAAGCTTAGAATAGTACCTATATTTTAGGCATAAGGAACAGATTTTAATTTTGATGAATCGGATGTCAAAACTGAAAACTAGTAATCATTTTAGACGAAAAATATTCTAGATAACTAATTAAGTCTATAATACGATCTACCTAATAATAATAAAATGCCATATGGCATGAACTTAATAGGTACTTATACATATTGTGAATGTTTTGAAAATATTAAGTATATAAAGTTTTATTATTATAACGTACACTCCCTTAATTTGAAAAATGTAAATTCATCATGTATTTTTTTATGAAGCTTGTGATATTTTTATTAGCGTGAAAGTTAAAAGCCGTTAAATAGACTTTGTTTACATTTTTTATTGCTCTTAATAAACAATATAGTACTTTGTAATGAATAACTTAATCAACGTTTTTCATCTCTTAAATTTGAGTTTATATAAAAGCATTGTAATTAATATTGTACGAGTACTTATAAAAATAACTAAATAAACAATTAATTGAGCAGTAAGTTATTATTTTGTAATATTAATCTTAGCTAATGAAATAATTTCTTATTTATGTGGGAATTTTAATAATTTAATTTTCATTGTGATATAATATTATAATTATACAAATATATTATTTGATATAATTTATAATTACAATTAAAGGTGAAAAATAAACAAATATTAAGTCAATTCTACTGAGTTTATTAATCTTATAAGCTAAGTCAAAGAGTATTCGTAATTTTGTTAAGTATTTCATATAAAACGGTAGTGTTTTTTGAAGTATTATTTTATTTTACTTACGTTCGTCCTCTTTCCAATGTGTAATTTAATATAGATATAACTAAATTTATACAAAGGTACCCAAATAGTAATAAAATAATGGTAGTGTGTACTATTTTTATTTTAAATAAAACGAAGGTTAAAGTACAATAAAATACAATTAATGATTATAAAATCTATCTAATATGTTATTGGTGAATAATAAGTTATACGTCCTAAGCCTCGTTTTAAATATGGCTTAACTACGGCCAATACGCGTTTCATTCTTTTCTTTCGGTTTTTCTTTAATTATATTTAAGTTATGTGTTATGTTTCAAGAGTTGTGTTCGGCATTAAGAAGCTATACAGCTAGGCTACATTCGACGCAATTTAAGAGCCTTTTGGACAACACGTGGATAGAATTTTGAAAACAAAAATAATATAATGTATAGATGTTTTTGGTCATGTACACGGGTTTTATAAAAACAATATAGTTATTGAATTCAATTTCCGATAATCCTTAAATCGTCAGACTTACACGATGGTCACGTGATAGATTTATGAAACATATTATATGTATACAGAGTGATTCAATCAATAAGTTCAACCCCCTTTTTAGTTAAATAATGTAGTTATTTAAAATTTGAATATAGGAATTTTTAAATATATTTTAAGTTTGTAATTTCAAATTTTTAAGATTTTTTTGAACTCCCATAGGGGCTTAAGAGGATACTAATTTCTGTTTTCAAATGAAAATCCTTCTTTCTATGGTAAATTATTTAGTAGGTATATAATTTTTTTAAAAAGGATAATGTATCAAAATCAAAATTTGAACGATTAATTATTGAGTTATTTAACTTCACATTCTAAAAAAGGTAACAGGTCTATAAAAATGAAAGATGGGAGGCTATGGGAATTTAAAAATGTTAGTAACATTAAACATAATAAGTTGTAAGCAGAAAATCGTATTGTTGTCGTATTGTGTTACTACAAAGTAATAATATAGATTCACTTAAAATCTAAAAACAATAAATATTAATTTGAAACATAATTGAAGTGCTGATTTATTCAAATATTAATACGTACCTGTTAAGGTTTAGATTATAGATTAGACATTTTTATTTAAAAAAAAATAAAATATATATATATATTATATTGAAAAAAAAATTATACAGTTTATATTTATTTTACTTAGTGATGTTTTATATAACCCCAATATTTTTAATTTGATTGCTTTATATTAATAGAGATTTATAGAATTCATTTAAAAGTATTCAAATAATGTAAGGGAAATAATTTGCTTCTCTCTTACCATTATGGTTAGGCTGCTATTTGTGAAAGTATTTTATATTAAAACATGATTTATCATTATTTTTTCTTTTTTGAAATTCTATTTGATTGAAATTGAATTTATCGACTGCAATTTTAAAACGAATTAAAATCTAACGTAATCAAATATAATTTGATAAAATATTATATAATCGAATTAATCATAAACTAAATACCTAGTTTTTTTTTTAATTTACGATTAATTTTGCAATTTTTAAGTGGTTTATTTAAATAGGTTTTATTCAATTTATATTATAAAATATTTCCACTTATTCTTGATTTAGGTTACTTTATCAACGTTTTATTATTCGTTGGCTCATTCACCACTACTACCCTGCATCCGCGACTCATTTTATGAAAAGCACTAATTACCGTTTCCCGTGGGGTGCAAGCGAGAGTTGTAGATGGGATAGACCGGGAGAGAAAAATGAAGTTGTTCGAAAAAAAATTAAATATATATATATACCGACTTCATTAAGTTCTTTATTTTTTCAAGGAAGGGGTGCGTTTAATTAATCATAGTGTCATAATCCCGTCATTGGTTTTCTTTCATTTTCTTTTTCACCCCCCAGGAGATTGTTGTATTATTTAATTTTTTTTTTTCATTCACGCGTCCATATTTGTATTCTGAAAGTATTTTCGACGACGATGATGATGGTGACGTCCTTCTACAATTTTCTGTTAATCCTTTTGCGAGACAAATTAATGAAAGTGCTTTTCAGCGTATTTATATAATAATATGTTGCAACAACATCTTTTTAACCTGTCCCTATCTCGTCATTATTTTTCTTAAAGATTTAATATTAACGCCAGAGAGGTACTTTATTCATGCTTAATCCGTTCTGGTTGATTACTGAAACGTGGTTATAACGTTTTTTTTCTTCATATAATTTTCCGAAGGTTAGGGATTGAATAACCACAGCTACAGTGTTGTGGCAGACAAGATTTTGTGTAAACACAGATCTAAAAAAAAAAAAAAAAAACTGATTACAAAAAGACGTATAATAACGATTTGAAAAGAGGGCTACAAAAGTTATTATATACATATATATATATACTATTAATATCTTTATAACGTAATAAAACTTGATAAATTCAACCCGGATACTTTTGCGGCTATTGTTTCATTATAAACGTCATGATGATTAATAGGACATTACTTCTCCCTCAAGTGGTCAGGGGAGGATTTCACAAACGTCAGAAATGAAATTTGTTATAGCATTTTTCTTTTCTCGAGCAATTGCACGTATCAGGAATTCTTTTCTTATTTAATATTTTACACTCAGATCCTAAGATTTTTCCACTGATTCAGGTAGGCGGAATCGTTTGAACATTGCGAAAAATAAAAGATTAAAAAAATGAAGTTTAGATTAACTGTATAAAGTTCACTGGAGATAGAATTTTAAAAATATTATACTAATTTTTTTTAGTTAAACCATACATCAATGAAACACAATATTGAGTTTTTCTGACACTTTATAGTACCTATAATAATAATATACGAAATATTATCATCGGTTATAAACATTAACGATATAAACGATTATATTATATATATATATATATATACATATAATATACATATATGTGATTGTATTACAATGTTCAGTACGTATGTTCCATAAGCTATACGTACGTACAATGTGAAAAACTATACTTATTTTTTGTTAATTTAAAAGGCCAGTTATCATGTGACATTTAAACTCAACAATTATTTCTAGTTTATTATAATTATATAATAAAGCTATAAATATAATAGTTTTGAACTAAATAGTTTGAAATACAATGTAGGTATAATATAAGAATTACATTCCTTAGTTATTAGTTATTCACGTGATTCTTAATTTTAAAACTAAAATGTAGGTAATATGAAAAAATACACAAACTATAACTTGATCTGTAAAACTGCTCCCCACTCACAATTTCAAAAAGAAGTTATATTGCTTCTATGGTTATTTTTTTAAACTCTTACATTTTATTATTCCTTAAGATGATCATTAATTTCAACAGATTTTAGTTTATAGTACATATGCATGCATGATATTAATTTTAAATTTAATGTAAATAATAATAATAGTAATATTTTATTAGTTATTAATTATTAGTATGTAATACAAGTATTAATCTCTCATTTAGAGTTTATAATTGTAATTGCTTTTGATTAATATTTAAAACCAAAATGATTTTTTTGTTTTTGTTTATTCACTAATAGCCCATTTATGTACATATATTACACACGCCAAACAAAAACTTTAAAGCTGATTAAAATATTAATAATCAGTAATCTGGAAAATATTCGTACACAGAGAAATAAAAAATAACAACATTTATTTTTAAAGAGTAAAATAAATCAATTGAATACTAGTTGAATACCTAACAAACGAAAGACTACGTAAATGCATACAATATATTATTGCATAGCTTAAAAATATAATATTATTATTCAATATTATTTTAAAAAAATTTCAGAATCATTTTTTTATAAAGTTTAAGTAGAGCTATTGATAAAATTATATAATGACTTATTGTAGATATATAATAATTATTGCTAAGATAATATTATTATAAAAATAAAACGTATTTTTCTTGAATTATTGAATAAACTAACTTGTATAAGTGAATACATGTATATTATTATAATATTATTTATATAATATTTCAAGTCACGTGGTATGAATTTACTGATAAAAAATTACTCCACCGATACGTTCGTCTTTTTGCTGCATTATCATCATTATCTGTGATGTTGCACGAGTGTAATATGTACATTATATGTCATAGTTCCTCTTTATCCGGGCGGAGTAATATGGGCTCGATTTCAACGCGATTGCGGTATAGTGGTAATAATAATTAGTGCTTGGCGATCATTAAATTTCGCACAGTAAATTAAGACCGTCTTGTCGTGCTGTAAATTAGTCCAAGCGGTGGTTTCCTATATATAATATACGCGCTTTTGTGTTCCTTCCTTGAGACTATTCAGACCCCAAAATAGTGGAGCGTGTGGGGCGGACGGGCGTGTTTTAGTGTGGTGGGCAGACGAGAGGGTAGGTTTGGCAAAATCGAAGTGACTAATGCTAAAGTTTCTGCCCCTCCTGCAGCAACGACATCGTGGCACTGTGGCAGAGAAGAAAAACTAATGTACTGAGATAAGGGTGTTATAAATATATGATGGTGCATGGACGGCCGGGGGAGGGGGTGAATAGGTTTTTGAGGGTGGGAGACGACAAAATGAGACTTTCATTATTTCACTCACAAACGGTGACGAAGAGGTAATGGTCGGGATGGTAGCAGCGAAGGAGAAGGAGAATGGGTGCAGCTAGCCTTGAGTGAGAAATAATATCGTCAAATCCTGCGTAAAAGTTAACAACAATTGGGGGTGGTCTAACTTTTTTCCTTTTTTTTAGAAACTTTTTCTTTTTTCCCTGTCCCTACTGCAGTTGTACACTATCGCAGCTTATTCTTAAAAGAATAAAATAGGATGGGAGAAACAGTCTAAGAGGCTCGAGAATCGAACGCACCCAGGGACTTTTGTCGATAATTTATCGGGTAACGGCCGTTGGAAATGGAGAAAGAAACAATATCCTCGGCGAGTTGGCGGAGGTGAATTATTGTTGACAAGTGTCGAGCCGTTATCTTCTCTCTCTCTTTCATTGTCTCTTTCTCTCTCTCTCTTTCATTGTCTCTTTCTCTCTCTCTCTTTCTCACACACACACTTTTCCCTTCTCTCACAAAGGCTATTTTTCCTCCCCTATAAGCCCTCCATTTCCCTTATCACCTGAGCAAATAGGTCGTTTTTAAACAAAATTAAGGGTCTCCCGTATATGGTGCAAGTATTTCCATGCAGTTGTATATGTATGATATACATAAACAAATCGATTTTTCACAAACAAAAGGTCAAACGAAACGACACGAACAAGATCTGATTTTTTTGAAAATATTCGATTTTTATAATTAACTGTATTGATTGTATTGTTATTTAAATTTGAAAAAAAAAACTAAAATATACCTTTCAAGAATAGGTATAGGTAGTAATAGATATTGAAAATATGATATGATGGTAGATAAAAATAACTAATAGTTTTCGAAAAACTACATTTTTTATTGATACTTAAGAAATTTTACAAGCATATTCTATGCTAATTACGTGTAGCAAATCGTTTTAAATCTTAGATTGTAATTTTTATGATTAATTAAAAAAAAGCATTTTAGTTTATTTGCTTAAAACTTAGCTCATTACGTAATTTATGATTCATTGTTTGTAAGAAATATGTTTCAAATTTTAAAATAAATGGTTATATTATTAAGTAATGGTGTGTTAAGTAAAATACGTAATGCATATAATTTTAAATAATTTAATGCAATTATACCTATCAAACATCAATTCTAATAGAAAAATCTCGTTGAATTATGTTAATTTATTATATTAATAAATAATAATATAAAATAGTTATCATTTTGATTTTAAGTTTCAAAATTTTCATCCAAAAATATTGTTCTTTCTTTTTTTTTTTTAAGTTAGAGCTGAAAGGGATATATGTTGTATTAGCATGAGTGTAAGTATAGTTTCTAATATCATGCAAAAATATCAAATTGAATAACAACAAGCTGGGTATATTTGTTTGTTATTTTCAGAATAATAGGTAATTTGATACTGTCTTATATCATCAAATAGTAAAAAATATTTATGAATATTATAATAGATTATGGAAATTCATCATACATGTATAGGCTAAAAACCTTAACAAAACTACTTAATATATATTTTGTTTTTAGGTTATATTATGTTTATTTAATATCGATAAATCGGAGTTTGTTTATAATTCGATTTTAAATTTTTGTTAATAAATTAACACTTTTACATACAAAGCTATTACACATAGACCTATAACAATTAACTTTAGTGCAATAAATTAGGTAGGTACGTAGTTAAATTTTTTTAAATGTTTGGTTCGAGTCTGGTAAATTTGCATTAATAGAATAAATATAATTTTTATGATTTATCTAGGTTTCAGGGTTTTATTAATTCTTAAACTTATTATATCTAACTTTACATGGTACTATTCAACGTGTTTAAATGCATAATTATTTTATCATGTATATAATAAGTGTGTATATTTTGTAGTAACCACAATGGATTTTATTTTTAATTTCTTATAAACAATAAAAATTATTCAAAAAAATTTCAATGTATACCTTTAACCATTAAAAATACGTATGTTCATATTTTTCTATATACTTAATATATACTGTGTATAAAAGTTATAAGCGTATGAATGTTAATTATACTTTATGTAAAATTGTAAATATTTAATTGTTACTGTATTATACGTTAACACTTCAAAAAAATAAAGTTAAATACCTAGATATACACCAATATATTATTATTTCTGCTTAATTTGAAATATTATATGTAATTTGTCAGAAATCGTAATAAAATTGGAAAAAAAATTGAAAGATTTTCCAAACAGTATTCCATATACGAAAGTATATCATCAAAACGAATTTCAATTCATCGTTGAAGTGATTTGACGTATAATTAAAAGATTATAACCTATTGTATTATGATTACAGAATACCAGTCTAAATGAAATCATCCATCGTGCTATAAATATATCATCTTTTTATGACTAAATCAAAAAGTTTGTTAACAAATATGCAAATAAACTGTTGAGCTGCACACTGATGGAGCTGTTAAACAACTTCTACTTTAACTTTCTACATCTAGACAGCTGGCAAAACATCAGATGGTGCCGCGAACGCTTGAAGCCATATGTCTTAGTTTAAGGAAAGGGACTACCTCATTAGAGATAGACCCTTAAACATGACATATGTCCGTGTTTATACAGAGTGATCTATTTAATGTAAAATACTTATTATTTTATAAAACACAGTTTTGATCACATTTATTTTATAAATAATTAATCTCAAGTCATTAGAAAACAAAATGTAACAATATTTTTTATGATTTTTAACACAATAAATTGCAATCCTATTAGTTTTTTACTAATACATTGTTTGAGATATTTCAATCTATAAACATATTTCAAACAAATAGGTTTATATAAGTAATTATGAGCAGAGTAGTGAGCTAGGATTCCCTAGTGGCCTAGTACTACTCAACTTCGTTAATTTAAACTTTTAACACTTGTTTATAATTAATAAATTACTCGTCGAAAATTCGATTCTTATTAATAGAAGTACCTATTAAATACTATAATAAAAAAAAAATTCTTTGGAATAAAAAATTAAAAATCTATAATAATTTCATAGAGCAAAAAAAAAAATATATTTAAAAAAATGTTGACTGTCAATATAGGTAGTTATAGAAATTCAATTTTATAAAAACAGGTTAAAATAGGCAATTTTTAAGTTACAGAGAACATTTTTATAAGGGTATATACAAAAATTGCACAAATGACATACCTACCACACAAAGTTCTAGGCTCACTTTACTTTTAGACCATGAATGTGATTTTTTCACACTGAAATTCTCCAGCCTTACAAGAAAAACTTTTATTATGATGCGAAAAACAATATTTAATAAACTAAAGAAAGCCTCATGTATACATTTATAAGTTGGATCAATTTTTTTATGAACCATAATGTATATATATTTTAAAATAAAATGTAATGCTTTCCATGAATGTACTAACAGTATAGGGGAAATCGATATGATCCCACATGTCTATTTCCTAGTTCCTACCAAATATAACAAATTATAACGTACACGTTAATTACGTGTAATATATTTGACAAAAAAGGTTTTGGTGATTACTTGTATTAATTGCAAATCAAACTACTAATATTTTAAGAATTTATTTATAGAAGTAAAAGCTCAGATATAATATACCTACAGAGAATAAAACGAAAGATATAACTCAAATAAATTTTACGATTTTTCTTTTTACGAATTATTCCATGGTCCCTAACAGTAAATAAAATAGTTGTCATAATATTATACGCATATTATACTACAATATTTTATTACGATACTCATATGTACAGGGTGACCTTATACCCACCCACCCGCGGCCTACTAACCATCACTTGCCACTATAATAAATATATTATACTCTTGCCTAACCCATCTCACCTAACTGAACTTTAAATCGCACAAAACTATATATTATTTTGAATACTATTAACAATGGAAATTAGTATTTTGACTTTTAAAATATCTATTTACATAAATTAAATCCGTTTAAATTGGCTTTCTTAAGAAACGAAAAAACAACAGTTTTAGTTTTTTTTTATTATTATTATTATTTTGTAAATAAAATTTTTTTTTATGAATTCTAATAAATACAGACCTCAGTGATAATATTATATTTACCAATATAGTTCTCTAAAATTGAAAATAGAAGAGATATGTTCAGTATACCCTGTACAATATATAATGATATTGTGTTTTATTATATTATGTTTTTATCTTTCATTGTAAAAATCTGAACGTCATTCAATTAAAAACGTTTATAACAAGAAGAAAAAGTAGAACTCGTCGCCAATATGATTTATATATATACATGTTTTTTTATATTTATTTATATTTCTATTACGTATACAATATAGCACAAACTTCAATAAATACGATTTCGATTAAAAATAATAAAATGTATTATTCTCGTCGCGCAAATGGTCAGAACTTGTGTTTATAAAGTTTATGGTCACATAATAATGGTAATAATAGTACAAATGACCTCTGACCACGGGTACAACAACGTTGTTCCAAGTCGCTTATATATACTATACACGGTACAATTAAAAGTTTTAAGGACCGGTGGATTTTGCGTATGAAAAAAAAATAGAACTACGGAATAAATATAACACAAGTGTACGAGGTCAGATACAACTCGAAAACTACCCTTACCGTATAGTTACATAGGTAGTTATTGTACGTACTTATATAATATAATATATATATTCTAATATGCTATGCATGCAAACTGGCCGCCAATGAAGTGAACGCCTCTTTTACGTGTCTGTGGTTTATCTACAATTTCCGAGAACAACTACCCGCCACGAAATATAAACGTTATCGTAAACTGGACCACATGAATTTTTTATTTTTGAATTGAATACGCGACTTTTATTTAAAACAAATTTTTATGTTTAACAAGTATTCTGTTTTTGAAACCACCAAAACGACGTGTAAAATAATTTTTTAAAAAAAGCGTACCTATAAACAAATTTGTATATAATTCGCATCCTTGGAGCAAGACTGTCTCTTCTGTAGGTTTGAGAAAAAACATTTTTAAGTTTCTAATTTTAATTTTTAACTGAGAAGTTATTTCAATGATTTAAATATTATATTTAACATTTTTAACTGTTCTTTAAACTAGTGTAGATTACGATATTAATATTTTCTTATTTAAAAGAATTTAACTTTATGGCAGTTTTAAATTCAATTTTATCATACTTACAATATTGTCAGATTTTGATACAGTGCAGTATTGCATCACGTTTTAAAAACAGCCAACTAATACGGCTGTCTTGTTTTGTGCCATTGATTCGTAATAATGCTACATCTATGGCAGTCTTCAACATAAAAAAAAAAAAAAAAAATTATAACCGCCACAAACATAACTGGGGCATTTTTGAATTTCGAGAAAATGATTAAATTTTAATTTAACTGAATGAAATACTCATTTATTAGAAATTTGGCAGTATTACGTTCATTAAAGAAAAAAAATTTTATACCTATTGGCACAAAAATCTGTGACGCCTAATTTAATTTGTATAATAATACTATACTGCATATGATTTTCATTAAATTTTCAATAAAAACTGATTTAACGAATCAATCTTGAAGGATTCTCGATTGTTACGAATAAAATGTATAGTTCGAGACTATCATATTCGTTCTTCACATTGATATTAAAATCACTGATTTTTTGGTAGATAATTTATTTAAGATAATTTATTACCTAAAATTTAAATTAAATTTCAAACTCCGGGATTAAAAAAAAATGGATTATATCAATCACAAAGTATAGTTAAAGATATTTTATTGTTTTATTGAAAATAGGTACCCCGAAGATATAGGATTATCAAAATAAATGAAAATCAATCAAGTATGGGTATTAATACGTTTTAGAAAGTTGTTTTAACGACTATGGTGAATTAACAAAAGTTAACTAAGTACAGATTATAATATAATTACAGCTGTACTAAAATTATCGAGACTCCACTAAACACATTATGGCCACAAGTTGAAACTAGTCAAAAACAAATTACGGGGAATTAAATTTTTCTTTTAATCTCTTCTTAATAAATGACACAGTACGAATAAAAAAATATATTTTTTAACCGATCAATACTAATAATTATATTTTGTGGTATGGTTCAAGTCTATCTGGGTATTATTGTGCTATTTCTGAAATGTAGTAAAAATACCTATATGATTGTACCGTTATTACGAGTACTCAAATCTGTATTTTTCTGATTAAATTTACGAGATTATAAAAAATCACGATTCGCATAACATCAAATTCTCCGGAACTTAAATAATATTTTAAAAACATACTTATATTTAGATACTTTCAAAATATTAATTAAATTAACACAACAAACAATATTTTTTATTTGTGGAATTTTGTTTTAAAACGAATTGCATCAAAGTAAATTAGAGTGAAAATTACTTAAAAGCAAAATCAAAATAAGCAAAATATTTTTTATTAAGCTAATAAAATAAAATAAGTTATACCAAAGAAAATGTATTATAATTATAAAACAAGAATTAAAGGGTTGTAACCAAAAGTGTTTACCACGAAAACTGTTTACTGTTTTGGACAACGATTAAATTTCAGAAGTTTTTATGCGCAGTCTTCAACATTTTTTATTTTAATAAAAATCTCATTATTATATGATCGTCGACAATTTAAATATTTTGTTTTTTTTTGTTTTAGAAAATGTATACCTATTTATTTTACATAATTGCTAGTTACATCATATTATTTGATTATTCATTCTTATATAGTCCAACACATTATTAAAGCCTACAAAATAATATGGATATTACAACCAAAAATAAATTGTCCTCCACATTTCATTTCGTAATATTAAATATTAAAATAAAAATTTTTTCACCAAACATTAAATACATAACTAAAATCCAATCTTCTATGTCACTTTAATGTTAAATTAAATTGTATGAAAAACATAAATATAGCGTAAATTAATTAATGCTGACACATTGTTTAAGATGTAATGATGAGTGATAACATAACATTGTCTTTTGGTTGAAAATATTGCTGGATTGTTTTTCATAAATGTCATTCAATGAAAAAACTTATTAACATTTAATGTAAAATTAATATTTAAGAATATTTTACTTACGTTTACTCAACATAAAAGTAACACGATTATTATGTTGTTTTGTTATGAGGGAGCTGAACAAATCAATTCACGAAAGCTTCAACAATTTTTAGTTAATTAATAACAATTATTCTGTTCTACGCATAATGATATTATGTACTATTGTACTATGTATAACTACGGATTTATTCTTTATAAATCAAATTCGTTATCTGATACAACTATAAGTGATTTGTTTTTTGTAGAAAATATTAAAAAAGGCGAATGATGAAACTAGATACTTATTATTGTGTCTCTATAATACCTAACTCTATTAAAGTATATTTTTACTATATATATACTACTGTTATTGTAAAGAATGAACATAAATATATTATTATGTGTATCATACTGCTGCTGATTTTCGAATAATCTCTTGTCTTCTTACATTAATGGTCTGAGATGTCACTTACCTAACCCGACGAGCACGGAACCATAGCGGTTGTGTAACTTTTAAATTGAAAATATAGGTCAATTTTTTAAGTTAATTATGAGTGTAGATACACGTAGATTTAAAACTATTCATACAAAGTGTAATGACATCTATTGTAGTGAATATTGAAAATAAATATTAGAATACAATACCAACTGTTTGAATTATGTATTTAGGAAGAGTTCAGGACCTTAATTATGAGGTTACCATTCGTTATTACTATACCAAGTTACTATATTAGACACGTTAAATTATATCTATGGCGTATAGGGCATATAAATACTATCGACATAACTATGTATATATATATATATATATATATTTAGTATGGATACGTACTTTATTTGATTTTTGAAAATCAGTTTAAAAGTGCACGTATCCTTTTCCTCGAGCCTTTAATGCTTCTTAATTGAATTTGGTCCGAGTTTCAACTTAAGTAATGCTGGATTCCGGTTTAATCTATGACAGCCAGCCAGATACTTATATATATATTATTATACTAGCTGTTTGTGGTCAAAAACTTTTATTCACTATTTCGCCCGTTCAAAGTTTTAAAAGAGAATATTGTTTTTTAAATCACATTAGAAATAATATAATACCGCACATCTGATATAAAAGTGATTTATGATTATATTATGTCAAAATTATGCTCATTGTGTAGGTGATTTTAATCGTTTAGAAATTATTAAGTACATGGTCCATACGTGAGATAATATGTACATTTGATTTATTTCGAATAACTACTTGTAAATGTAAATTGATTTTAAAAATATTGTAATATACAGTTAAACAGTTTATATTTATATATAATTACGATGTAGCAGATCATCAAAATAGAGTACCTAGGTATTATCTCCATTTAAACGATTATTTTTTTATAAATTCTTTCAAAAAAACGAAAATTTCGTAAATATTATGATTTTGAAAATTAAAATATTTTTAAACTATATTGTGTAATGCATAATATTTTATAAAATATACGAAACATGTACAGACACGTATACTCTCTCACTGTCTCTCTCTCACACACAACAAATTCGATTAATGTTTATCGTTCAACGATGTAGAAACTTAAACACTGTTGATAACATGATGAATGCGTTATGACCGGTATAAACATTGAACAGTATTAATAATACGATTTTGAAGTTTCATTAATAACAATATAGATGGCCAACATTTAATTTAAAATAAATTGTTTTGGATTCTGAGTGGGGAACAAGGTATTGGCTACCAAATATATATGTACGCAATATGGCAATGTCAAGTTGACGGAGCCGCCGCCGTGCTTATCCATTAGTTTTGAAATGTGTGGTGGCTTTTTGTGGTACGTCCATAAATACTTTTTCACATGAAATATGTACCCAAAGGCCAAAAGGTTTCATGATGTAGTATGATATATATATATATCGGAGCTATTCTACGCAATCTGCAGTGTTCGTGTAAAGAGGTAATTTCATTTAAGCATCTCACTAGAGAAAACGACAACAACAAAAACTACCACCACCTTATCAGTTGCAATCGACTGTAGACTTGGGTTCGAAGAAAACGTTTTCATTACGTTCGACTTTTTTCATAAACTTTCTAATCATCAGTAAGTTTCAAGATTCTAAATCATGACAAATTTATTTATTTTCAAAGAGTTTTGACATTTTATGGGCGGAACAAGATGATAACATTTTAAAAATATCTAAATCCTTTAATGTAAAAATTGTAATTTTGCTTATCTATACGTTACGCAGATATTGTATATATATAATAAATAGGTTGCTCATGGCCGTGTAAAAGTTTAAATTCCGTGGAAATGTATTTGTTATATGAATTAATCGTAAACACAATATATTATATTATTTTTTTTTAAATATTTCTTTGATATCATGATGAGTAATTTTAAGATTTAATACCTCAATTTACACGCGATCGTAATGTTTAGTACATGCTACTAATAAAAAAACTAAAAAATGTAATAAAATCTTATAAATTCGTGTTTATATATAACAATAATAGTACATACTTAGTATCATATTTCACACAAACATAAAATACCCAACTTTGTGTTTTGGTTTTATTTTACTATAGTACTTTATACTATTAATTTCATAGATATAATATTTTTTATACGAATTAAAATTTTTCAAAATTTGATTAGATACTTTTAAAAATCTAATTTTGATTTAGATTTTTATGAATGGTATGCAGTCCCTTTCATTCTATAATTGCAACGATGAGTTATTTATATCTATTTATGCACCTACTTTGTTTTAAATATATTTTAATATACATATATATATATAACTATACAAGTATAGTTTTAAATATACTCTTATCATTTTTGTCAGTAGGTTCGCGATATATTATCGTCGGATGCTCACTCTCTCTCTCTCTCTCTCTCTCTCTCAAAACGCACATCCGTTCGCTCACGTGTGCATGTACTATAATGTGATAAATCACGATGTAGGATATAATTATATTATGTTTACGGCACCTATAATATTGCCAATTACCATTATATAATTAAAATTATTTATACGTCAAACACGCGCCGCGGTGGTAGCCATACAGGTACACGATGTTATTAAACGGATATTCAAAACAAAATCTGAACGGACAGGCGCAGTATAGTGTTTTCGGGTGAGGTATACGAAATAAAAGGATTTCAAACACGTGCGTGTATGAATAAATATATACACAAGCACACGTCCACGCGCGCGAATACACAGTCGTTTTGGGAACGTGTGCCTTTAACCATTGACAGTGTAATGGGATAAAGTGGTGGCGATGGCTCAACTAGCACACACACGATGGAACGGGCGTCATGTAGGATGATGTTCCTGTTGCCCGATAATTATTATTGCAGCTCACACACACATATAATAATACTACACAGTATTCATACGCGTACACGTAATATAATAAATATACATAAGCTATATATATATATATAGAGAGAGAGAGAGAGAGAGAGAGCGGAAANATATATATATAGAGAGAGAGAGAGAGAGAGAGAGAGCGGAAATTAGATAAATGGAGACACTTTGCAGTTTTGTGTTTGCGTGTGTATATACTGTGTGTATACGAGGCACCGCTTTTTGATGGATTAATGGAATCCACGAGAGCCGGCGTATATCATAATATACAGTTTAAAGCTATCGCAGCGCCGTTAGACCAGCGTACTCTCACTATATACCGGCATTTATGTGTGTGTGTGTGTCGCGAGTATATATCATAATTCATATTATTCGGACATCGAGAGTAGGCCACTTGGCGTGTGGTGTGGAGTAGAAATTTTTTTTTTTCGAAAATTTAATAAATCGGACGTGAGTGGATCGCTCGCGCTACTCCGCCGCGGTTGTGGCCCCGGTGGTGGCGTCAGCGGTGTGCTAAAAGGATAATAATCCTGACGTTTGTTGTTATAATTAATAAATTTTTTTTTTTTCACGACCCCGTCCCCTCTTACCAGCCACTCGCGCATACCTATGTATGTATACACTCGTGCTCGTAATACGCGTACAATACGTATATGCTTCAGTACTGCTCTCCTACTGAATCGGTAATAGCGTATCTACTGACCAGAGGAGGACATATTTTTAACTGTCGACGGCCAACTTATAATAGATAATAATATACATACGGAGTTATATTTTATCGTTTCGACCATTAACGCTGTAACGTAATATTTTAGCATAAAAAGGCCCGTTTGCAGCTCTCGACTAATACGTTTGATTACAAAATATCATGCCCATCATCGCAGTTATCATTCATAACCGTAGTAGTTATCTTATCAATATTACAGTCGATTTCATTACGTAATTGAAATTAACTTAAGTTATATATAAATAATAGAACTTAAAATTCTTACATTTCTTAAAAACGATTTATCTGTAAATACAAATTTTTTATACAAATAAAAAGTTAGATCAGAAAGTGTTATTGGGTTAATATTATATTCTTATTGGTAATATTTTAAATTTCTTGAAATAAAATTGTTATTATATGATCATTGTGCAGTTATTTTTTGTAATGAAACACTTCCGCTTTATTTTTATTTATTTTTTTTTTTTCTAACCAATTTTATATTTAATAATACTTTTATAAATTTCGTGGTATTTAGGATTCGATATTTTTTTAAATGATAAAATTTAGTCTATTAAAGTGAGTATAATGATTATAAAAATCACTATGGTATAAAAATAATAATATGATAACTATAAAATAAAAGGATTTTAGAATTATTAAATTTTAATTATAAGTAAATTTTTTTAATTCCATTTATTGCAATTTGAAGATTAAAGTTTTTAAACTTTAGAGCGCACAATGCACATAGTTTTTAAACTATAAATCAAAATTAAATATAATATTATTATTTTTCTTCGAATATATTATTATTATGTAACGTTAAACTATTTATTCTCGATAATTAAAAATAAGATATTGAATTATTTAACGAGTTGTAACTATTAGAAAATTTGAATAACACGAATGTCTTGATAAGTTTTATTTAAAAATTTCAAAGCTATTCAATACTTTCAAAAATGCGTTTTTTTTTACATAATACTACATTATTTTTTATGCTTTTACTATGCTTAAATATGAGTAAACACTAAACAAGTATATCATTTAAATATTAAAAACCATATTTCTAGTTAAAAAAAAAAAGGAGTTTGAAATTATAATAATATTTATCATATAATTGTCTGATTTTTGAATAGATCTAAAAATATGTAGCACAAAATATTAACGATAATTTAATATGTAATAATATATTATTCGAATACACGCTAGTTATACGAAAACGTAATTGAATTATTCATAAAAGTATACTGAAATAGCCATATGTAATAACTGATAATAGGCGTGTGGTTTATAGTGACATGGGAAACTTTAGGGTTGAGTTGAAACTTAAAGGATTGTGAAAATATATATGCGGTTGCGGTGACATATTATTATATTGTGTTTGTACAAACAAAATTAATGATGAAATATTGGAATGTAAAACATACTTGGAAACTATCAGACCTACCAGTAAAGTGAGCAACAACAAATGTATATAATATAATACCGTGAGCATAATATTTTATTAACATTTAATATTGGCACAAGTGTGTGATTCATAATATTCACGTCAGTCAGTTTATATTAACGCCACTCAGTGAAATCGGTTGTACCTATATAATATATATAGTCATTTTTCATCAAACATAAACCATAGATTTGTGCACACATTAGTCTACGTCTAATACGCACGGTCGATTTTAATGAATAAATCATCAATTAGTAAGGTATTAGATCGTTAAAAAATTTTTCAAAATATATTATGACGCCATATATTATGTATGAATGATGGTATATGTGTATCGTGTGTCGTGGAAAACACCAGTAATAAAATAATAAATACTACATCGGAACGTTCAAAACAAACACGTCACTAATAAAAAAATGACTGCCATAGTTTTTATGTATTAATAATGATAACAGTGCTAATGGATACAGACATTTGTCATAAAAAAAAGCCATCGAATCCAGGAATTATTTCAACAAACGTTGATCTTTCTGTACTTGAGAATATAAAGGGTCATTTCTTGGTAAGTTAATGTACAATTCATATTCCGAGGTAGGTAATGTAAGTGTAAATGTTGCAAACGTATATTGTCGTTTAAAAAAAAAAAAAATAATAATAAATATAAAATACGGTGAAGATTTAAAAATTTTATTTGAAGAATAAAACTTAAAAAAAATAATAATTTACAGATAAATTACTGTATTATGAATAAATAAAAACTTACAACTCGAAAACGAATAATTGTGATACTTGATATTTTACCCAAATGATTATGTAATGAGAAAATTTCAGTTTTATTTTAGTTTTTTTCAATAAATGTTTATAAAAATTTTTCCCCTAATAAAAATTCTTGAAAATTCAATACACATCCTTCATAAGTGGTTTTTATATTTGTACTAAAATATTAAAAATACATTAGAATAATTTTATTTTTTAATATTCAGTTATAGTACAAATTTTTCCAAAATTCGTCAAAATCCGGAAAATTTACAAATTACAAATATTTTGTAGTAAACTAGTAAATAACTTAAACATTTTTCAATTTTTATGTTTAAGGTTAGAAAATGTAAAACAATATTTATTGTAATTGTTTTGACTTAACATGCCCTTTCGGTTCTAATATTTTCTCTCCATTTATTAAGTTTATCAACATTTTCTTTGTGTTTTTTTGGTAGATATATCCTTCGTCGTTTTTTGTTTGTAAAACGTTTTCCATCATAACAAGAATGACATAAAACGAATACGTAATATTACAAATTATAATACAAAATAGTAGGAGGTGCAGGTAATTATTACAGTATAGCAACTAGCATCTACTCTATCAAATGACAATTGCCTAAAACGAATATGCGATAACATCAATATCATATTATTTATGTCATTTATAATAATTATAATAATACTAATAATAATGATTTGTATTATCTAAGAATATAAATATATTTATTTGAACCATAGACTAATTTTATTATTACTCTATGGTTTGAACTTTTATTATATACTCTGCCACAGGTTCGAGGAAAAAGGACACTTCACACACGGTGGCACAAATCAAATACTCACCGTCGTGCGATTGATGTACACTATTTACTACTTTTTTTTTTTTTTATCTAAAAGTATTATTTTTTTTTCCAACTGTACTGAATGTCCTAGTTATCGGAAAAAAATTTAATTTGTCATGTAGTTTACTTGAAAACGACTTTCTTATATTTGTAAATTAACTTTTTTAGTTTATTATTATTATAATATTTTAAAATTCTTAATATTCAAAATTTTAAATTAAAATTTTGAAGGACTCAAGTGATTAATTTCAAAAAAGTAAAAAATTCGTTATAAAATAAACTTTATCGAGAATTCAAATATGTTTTGTTTATGTTTTTTAAAATTACTAGAATAGTGAGTACAGTTAGCAAAATATAGGTATATTTTGGCAGAAAATACAGCCGGGTCGAATCCCCTTAAAATACACCAATAAGTACGATCCGAAAGATTCAAAACGCAATCAACGTATTTATTTTATGTATGTATTCGTTATTTATTTTCCTAGGATATAACTAAGGTGTTTCAAAAATAATAACCCTGAAAACATTGCAATAATATGACGTGGTACGAGGAGTTAAGGCTCATTTCTCGAAAACAAAAATGATTGATCTTGTAAACGCTATTATGATTTAAAGGTTACAAAGCTGTAGCATGACGTGATCGACTATTAATACCGATTAATTGGATTCATTTTGGTTTTTGTACCTACACGAGGAATAATCAATTTGACCGGTATTAACTATTAACCGATGCATTTTTGGTGGAACATCTGTTCGTTCCTAAAATATTTGTTTCTCTTAGATTACATCAAAAGTTATACTAACGAATAGTGTACTAGAAGTCTTAATATGTATAGTGAGTATTTATAATAAGAATTTTTTATATTAAAATCCGCTAACATCAGTCATCAGTATAAAATTCAACTCCTGAATATTGAAACGGAAATAACTAAGTCAAATTATAAAGTGTATGAATCACTTTGAATAATTGTTAAATTGTAAATTGTAGGTTGGTATCAATATACTAATAGTGTGGTCCTTTTATTTTACAACCCATATAAAAATAATTATGTTTACTTTTTAACTTTTTTTAAGGAATGAAAAATATGTTTTTGTCTATTTTAATTCCTTAAACATTAAACTATCAAATATTAAACGGAAATTGTGTATGAAAAAATAATTAAAAATTTAAAACTAAAGTAACAAAAGAAAAATACAAATTATTATAGTAAAACCAATACATTCATTCATCGCTAAGTTCACAATATTAAATATCTAAGGTAAGTGTAATATCTATTAAAGTAATAACTTCTATATATTATTATATTATACTGTATAAAAATTAGGTATGGACTAAGAAGAAGAAAAAAAATTAGGCATTCTAAAATATACAAGCCTCGTTGAATACGCATATGTGCGTAGTATTACCACAAAGCGAGTACCAAACTCAAATAGCAAGACTGCAAGAGTACGTGAATTCCGTACGAAAATTGAATAAATCTGTTTTTATATACGGTTTTTTGCATACGATTAGCGATCTCGAAATATAATAATTTATAATTTTAGATATAGGGGCATATTATATAATCTATCGGCGATTTTCCATATTATATAATATATAGATATTTCCTCGTGGGCGTGTACTTGTACGTATGTATTTGTGTGAGTATATAACGTGAGTTTGAGATGAAGAAAAAATGGGAGGGAAAAAGTTTTTGAAAAACAAGTCGGGAAGAAAGTCTTTTTTTCTTTTTATTTTTTTGTGTTAGGCTACAAATCTTTAGACGTTTAAATGCAAATCTGCGGCTATGGCGATGATGGTCCGCCACTGAACGCGAGCAGAGTGAGAGGAATACCGTTCAAAATGCGTATAATAATAATAATAATGACGATAAACCTTGCAGTGAAAATGTTCCCCTCCTGCGTGTGTGCGTGTTATAATACGTGCGTGTCGGTGGGTCCAATTGTGAATCAGTTCACGGAATTTTCGGGTTTAGTTGTATATCCAGTCATCCGGTGGATGTGTGTGCGTGTGGTGGGAGGAAGAGTTTGACAATATTTGAATGTTGCTATCAGGCAGTTCGGGGATAAAAGAATAAAAAGAAGGGGAGGAAAAAAAAACGTGCTCGGATCTTGATAAAAAGTTGGCACCGGTTTTCTTCGCGGACGTCACGTTTACACAACACATTGCCACCTATGTAATATGTATATATATATACACACAACTGGAGGTGTTTTTTCATCCTCTACTCGTGCCGCACGTAGTGCCATCGGAGGATAAAATATAAAAATAAAATAAAATGCCAGGATTATTTTATTTTATTTTTTTCACGTCCCTTTTTGTATACCTTTTGGCAGAGAGAGAGGATCATATTAAACCATTTTCGCACACCCCGGGAAATCGCGCCTCCGTTTAAATTGATCACTTAGTTTATTTCCTCTCGTTTTCACGCACCTTCTTGCTCGTTTTTTTCTACTCACACATACATATTTCATTGCCATAGTAACAATCTATTAAGATGAAATTACTGTACAACACAAAAGCTTTTGTGGCCGTAACAAGCGTACAATACAAAGATTTCAATTTGTTTGAGCGCAATGTCAACTATATGATACCTCAACGACATAATATTTGAAACCCCCTATTCTGAACTCCAATATTCGACATTACCTCCTTCCTTCAGTATTTAAGATTGGACAAATTTATTTGATAGAATATTATTTTAAACGATTTAAATTAATGTTTTGTAATTATTATTTACTCCACGAAATGTAAGAAATGTATTTTATGTATATATAAAAACAAATATGTACCTGTTTTATTATAACAAAATAAAAATGTAACAATTCCCGATGGCCCATACAGCTAAGAGTTATTTCATTGAATAAACTATGCAACATTCTTAAATGTGTATAAATATTATGTTATCATGTATTTATGGAATACAGATAAGTTATTTTATATTTAAAATATTCACAGCGTTAAATGGTAATACAGTTTTGAAAAATGACGATTTAATTACGCCTATTATATACATACCTATAAGTATATTGTTTATTAAAGGCAATGTATTTGTGCCACGTGGTTGTAGTTTATACACAGAATCAAAAGCTACTAGATTAAATGTTTAACAAAAATTTCTAAAATTATTTTTAGATATACCAAAAAAATTTAGAAAGTAGTTGAAACTGCGTTCAATAAGTGACGGAGTAAAACCTTAATTTTTAGTAAATATACATATATATATTTTTTATATGTCAATAAAATACAATAATAAAGAAATGGGTTTTATTAAAATTGTTTGTTTTTATAGGGATGTTATTTATGGTGGTTTGTGAGATTATACGTCACCCATCACCTTATAATTACCTTAATAACTAAGTTGTTAAAATATAATTAATGGAAAAGGCACTATAGATCATTGTGTACCTGTTCTGATAGATGTGCTGTAAAATACCTACTTAAATACACCAGTGCGCCACTGACATGGACTGAAGTTTAGGTACCTTATAAAAATAAACTAAACGTCGTATTCTATAATTTTTAACATTTTTCGAGCGATATTGGATAATATAGCTACTTTGTAATTAACCATATATAATTTGTAAACTATTTATTAATTTTTTTTAAGTAAAAATGTATATTATTTTCCGTAAAATATTTATACGTCATGTTAAAATTATACATAATACATATTAATATTAATTAGTTAATAGTCATAAATTTATTATTTGATGAAAACTAAAGAATTATAATTGAAACTAATATGTACTAAAAAAGGAAAAACCGATTTATCATACGAATATGTATTGAAAATATAGATTGCATTATTAAACCAATAAGTTGTATTTTAACGTAAAGGTCGTAAAAACACGTTAAGTGTGTAAACATTACTATGTTTAATAATAAAATAAAATTTAAAAGTTAATTTATTTTTACTATTAAAAATTAAATATAATATAATTTACTAACTACGGAATGTTTGTGTGCGTAAAATTACTATATATGCATTCATTCCATTATATTATAATCGTCGAAATTTCATCGTTATTCGTTATTTAGTTAGATTAGGTTTCATATTATAGAATCCACTATATAGATGACGAATGACGATAGTGGTTGTCGATCATTTTAAAATCACAACTTCTAAAATAAAATATTCGATTTTTCGTGGTATATCTATAAAAATATACATGCACAACTTACTTTGCGGGATTATTATAATATCGTGTGTTGGTGATCCTTAAATAATAAACTGCAGCTGAATACAAAGGCAATTGAGACGTATAGATTGAAATTCGCTGCTATATATGACGTTTACCTTTTCACCATCGAGTACATAAAAGATTTGCGATTTAAAATATGATCAAACAGTTTGCTGCATAATGGCAACAGATGGTTTAACAGCACACATTATAATGCAATCAATGCACGCTGCTCTCAAATTTTCACATACTAGCTATAATAAATAATAATAATATAATAGTCGAATCATTATGCATTTAATGTATTATGTAGATTCGAAAAACATTATGTTTTCACATTGCCTTAATAGGTACTATATATACTTTATTAAATGTAAATCAATTTTCTATGTATACGACGAATTAAGTGAAATCAATCAAAACGTTTAATATGTGTAGTAAAATTGTTGTTTTCTTTCGTTTAAAATAAGATTTATCAGCTATTTGTGAACTGGCACCGCAGAAATGTTGTATCAGTCAGCAATATTGAGTGAGGTGAGGACGTGTGGTGGAAAGACAGTTTAAACGAAACGATAGTTAATAGAATTGCAATTGGATGTTTTATTTTATTTATTTGTCAAATGCGTATGCTTTTTTTATTACATTTAATTAAAATCTACGGGAAAGTATTTATATTTTATAACATGAACATATTGCTCTATCCTAGAACTTGACTAATTATACACTTTTACATTTATTGAAGTATTTGTTCAATTATTGAAAATAATAAGAGAATATACTTTATTAAATAAAGTAAGGAAATTTTCCTATACATATTATGTTTTAATCAAGCTAAAAGTTAATACTTATTTAATTTATATATGAATATAATAATTTATTGGAAATCGAGCTGAATACTGAAAACTGAAGAGGAATAAAATGAACAAAAAAAAAAAATAAAAATAAAAATAAAAATCGTCAGCTAGTTGTAAAAGTAATTTTAAAAATATTCAAATAATAGAAATGTTATTTCGTGAAATTAAATGTTGTTCTCAAAAATGTGTTATAATTTGTGGACCATTTAAAATGTTAGTTACAGCTTTACAGAAAAAGGATTGATTGCAAATTTCTTTTCTGAAAACACAATAATTAATACTTATAAAACATTTGTTAAGGTATAAAATCTGACAAAAATATTTAAAAATTGTACTTAAAAAACGTCTGCATATATTCTAATAAATAACAACGATAAGTCGTTGAATAGACGGAATAGTAGACTTAATGGCTTGAAAGCAAAATATTTTTATTTTTTATTTTCCTTCTTTACTCTAGACTAATAAACAGTGCGGCGACGGTGGTATAAATACAAATCTTTCATAAGAGAGATGGACGATATTATACAATATTATCCATAAAAAAAATATTTAAACAAAAATGAATTATTTTTATGAAATAACATAAAAATGTCTTTCATCATCTTATATAATAAATAATAAATAATAATAATAATAATAATAATAATATTATAATATATATATTATCTCGCTTATTATACTAATACCATCTTTTATTATTTTACGTTTGTTATTGAAAACAAAAGAAAAAAAAAATTTATAATTATATTTAAATACTTATATAAATCGGTGAAGTTGCGGTGAGTTTGTATTATGTACATTTCCATAAAATATAAAACCTCTCGGTTAGAATGAAATGCAAAAATGAAGTACCTAATGATTATTGATTAAATATATAATATCTATTATATGATAATAATATAATATATAATATATATATAATATATTTATTATATGATATATATATATATTATATACCTATAGAAAATCATTTGATGTGAAACCAATTTGCCTTCATGAAATATTTGTACCATATCATAATAATTTACCATAGCTTAAATGCTTTTATTGATAATCAATAATCATATAATGGCCTGACTAATTAATATTTCTGAGTGACTAATTTCAAATGACTTATTATAATATTATGTACATTAGGCACATTATAATATTAAAATAAAAATATTTTGATATAATTTAATATACCGGCGTCATACAACAAGTGAAACGTTTGTTAATAAGCTTATATCTATATTTTGTAGTTAATTCATCTATTTTATTGAATATTAGCGAATATAGACTTTTAAGGTGTTTACACGACAACTTAAAAACTTCATTCCCTTATTCATCGTCGTTCTTTTCTCTACCATTAACTATTTATGTACCTTTATCATTCCTTTATTCTACATCGTTCGATGCTTCTCCTCAATAATAACTTTAGCTAGCTTTAATTTTGAGTTGTTCTAAAATAATAAATAATTTATTATGTTAATATTAATAGTTACATAAATATAAAACTTAGAAATTGAAGATATTTACTTGTATTTTGTTATTATATATTTTTTTTTGTATAAAAACACGTTTCCGATGTAAATAAAATAATTCCTATTTTTTAAATGCTCCAAAAAGTTGTTTTTTTTTAAGGAAATTACATCCTTCTCCAATTTATGGACTTGTTTTGTTGTAACGTTATTAAACAACATAATCGAATCTATAGAGTTAATAAAGTTTTTATCAGTTAACAATATTACGGTAAATTGCTTTAAACCATAAATTCTGACACCTATATTTGGTGTATAAACGGGTGATTATATACTTACATGGCTATTGATTCAGTAATTATATTATATACAGTAAATAAACAACAATATTATTATGTTCGTCGATCTTATACTTTGGCTGTTGTAATTACTCTTCACGAGCACAAAAACACGATAACAGTGTGGACGTCGCGAGCACGTAGGTAGGTATATTTTTTTGGCCTATACTTGGAATGGATATCTATACATTATACAGAATGATTGAAGCAATCACGTTTACTTTTGTATTTTTCCTTTATTAATAAATGTAGGTATTGCAATTTATTTTATTTGTAATTAACTAAATTTGTATACTTACTTAAAGACCATATTTTAGAATTCTAGATATTTGTGTACTGTTTAAGGAGCGTCCTATGTGATATATAAACTTCTGTTTTTCAAATGAGAACCCCTCTCTTATGTACTGTAAAACCAAAAATCAGATTTTGAACAGATTTTTGTTTTTGAAAAAGTACAGTTAAAACAAGCCTTGACAATACTCTGTATATGAAGTGATCAGTAACGTACAATAATATAAGGAAATTGGAAAAAATTCGTTTTTTGTCTACATTTATGTATTTTCAAGTCAATTTTTCGAATAAAATAGTATAAGCACAAAATTTAGTGCAGTAAATCAAATGAATCATTCTGTATAACGTCGTCGTAACGTAGAAAATAATAATATCGTGACGGCCATTGTGTGCTTAACATATGTTCGAACGCGATGACCTTGAAGCTAACCTGTGAACAGCAGCTCGCTGTTGCCCGTTGTCCGTCGTGCGATTGTCAATGTAAATATTATTGTTATTGCGACGCAGTAAATATTACGTTGATGTGTTGCTGTGCATTGCGTGCCGATTCGAAGCGCAATAATCTTAATTATTATAGTTAAAACGACGTAAACCGTTTTCATCTCTTCAGTGTTCAAATACTATTGTTACGAATACAAACGGCGTTTATAGTTCATCATTACCGTATATTATTAAAATAATATTGTAACGTCTATTTTTCAAAATGAATCCTGCTCCATTAGTACGCTGTAAGTAGAACAACAGAATTATGTTTCATACGTATTTTATAATATAATATTCGCTGAGTTAAACAAATCGTGTGTAATGTCTGACTGCCACCCTAGCAAAGCGAGTTTTCAGTCACAATAAGAGAACATTTCCACGATATTTGTCTGCAATAAAATACAAATGCAGCAATAATGAAGATAATTTTGATTTTTTTTCTTTTACTTCGAAACTCGATTAATATACGAATAGATCACCAACGGAGGATAAAATATATGACATGATATTATATTATAATTAACTAGTTAAGAGTTACCTATTATAATTATGTGTATGGTACCATTAATCGATGCAATCGCTTACCATCGTATAAGGCGATATGCCGACGTTTTGTTTATTTTTCTCTCGACGATCGATTACCTTTTGAATAAATCACAGTATTTGTTTTTTTTTTTTTAGCTAATGGCTGCAAAAATGTTTATGTTAATTATTTATATACTTAATGTATAATACAGGTACATTTAATTTAAATGGCGATTTAAAAAGTTACTTATTCATTATTCATACGATTTTAAAAATGAATTTTAAACAACGTAGTTTTATAGATTCGTTACTTAAAAGAAATGAAACAAAACAGCAATGTTAATTGAAAAATATTGCGTCGTATTAAAACCGTACGGAAGCAGTATTCCAATATTTAGATAATTCGCATAAATTATTTATTGTAGGTATATATTTTTACGTGTATAATGTATATACCTAATTTCTATTAACAATTTAAATATTATTATAACATAGATAGGCCGTTACTTCAATAATTTTTAAAAATATTTTCGCTTTTATATAATATAATAATTATTTTTTTTATTTTTCTCTTACAGACGCCATGATAACCGGTGACGTGATAGAAACCACCATCGGAATGACCGGGTTGACGATTGCAGCTGCTGCGACCGGCTGGGGCCTACCGTCGGTCGCGATGACTTCAGCCGCCGTCGGAGTGTACAAAGTAGTCAAGTTACTGTGGCGGATACAGAGGAGATTGCGTTAAAGTTTTTCGTGCAATATTACGTTATACACTACTATTATGTATACAGGACGATTCGTTAGACGCTTCTGCTCAATCATTCTACTATGTAGTCGGCTTTTGTAGGAATAAAACGAATAAAATGTTTTCGTATGATTCAAATCTTGTTGAATCACCTCTACAAAACCTGTATAAATAAAAAAATATTAATTTTATGATTTTTTTTTTCGTAAGCATTTGAGGCTGTCTCAAATGAACGAGTAATAGTGTGCCATATACATTATACATACAACTCATTCTTACCTTAAAATGGTTAAGAGTAACTCAATAAATTGTCATTACGCAAATAATAATAATATATTCGTTACGATCGAAAATTATTGAAAAATTAAATGTAATATATTAGAACGAACGGAGTACGTCGAGACGATCATCCTGTATACGCAAACTAATAGTCAGACGATTCATCTACAGCCGCGTCATTTGCCGATTCGAAGTGGATAAATGGATGAAAGAAGACAGTGGATTCGCAAAAACAGTCGCAGAGTAGAAAAATCAACCGAATAATATTATAATGCAAGCCTAGTTTTAAACATAATATAATAACGCTCTAGACGTACGTGTTTGTATATAATATGTGTGTATGATAAAGCAGTAAATATTATATATTTATTTTTCATGTAAATACATATATAGTTTTGTTCAAAACGAAATGTAAATTTGTGTGTACATATAAAAAACTAAAATAAAAATATTTTTACATTTTTTTTTTTCTATATATTATGTGCATAATATTATATATACTTATATGCTATTATGTAAATCGTTAAGTGCTATTACAACGACCATATCATGTCTTTGTAGACTTGTAGTTATATATATATACATAATGACGATCTTCTATTTGTATGTATATGTATACTGTATAGTAAGTTGTTGTAGTTTTTCGTTAAAGTGTATTTTACGAAATATTATATTCGCCGTAATTTTTACAAAACCAAAAACGATATATACGCGTGTTTAGATCATTAAATATATCTATGTATGTATTATTATGATGTATAATCTAGGCAGTAGAGTTATGGCAAAATGTGTGTTCTCGTCACGCGATATTGCATACAGGGTAATATTCATCGAAAATGTTCATCTCATATTATTTTTTACATTTACGAACTTATTTAAATTATGATTTTTGAAATTTAAATTTGCTTGGTGACCATACTATCGAATATTTATTAGATTTGTTATGCGTAAGTCAATAAGGGATGTCGTGTGGCGATGCAAACTTTTTTTCAAATGAAAACTTTCTGCTGTACATTGTCTGTACCTAACTTTTTATTATTGTAAGCTATAATTTATTTTTTATTTTCAAGTTCAATGTATAACTAAATAGATAATTATCCAGTCATTCTGAGTAATTCAATATTATTTTGTAAGGATAATTATTCTTTATGATGATTTGGAAATTACAAAAATATATAATAAATATTAATCTATTAGTATTTTATAATTATTTGTTGGAGTTTTAAAATTGTCTAAGTGTACTAGACGACCAAGTATTATAGGTACGCCTTGTTTTGAATATTTTATGTATAACAATTTCTCTTTTGTCTTGTAAATTTTATCATAATAAAGGTAATATCTTTATTAATTTATTTTCGAGTTTATAATATAAATAGAAAAAAAGGAATTTGCATTGTTATATTATATTCATTTCTTAAACGACATGAAAAAAAATCTAATAAATATTCGAAAATATGTGTTCTCGGCATACATAGAAATACGAAAATTCAGTATTTAAATAAATACACAACTAAATCATAAAATGGGGTGAACATGTTTGGTGAATGAATTACCTAGTTGTATGCATACACCGACGTCGCCACACGCGTACGACACGTCACGCGCGCATAAAAAAAATAATAATTTATCATAGACGAAAAAGTCACGAATTCAAACGATTACTTACCTATGTATAACGTGGAACATACCAACAATGACATATTGTTTTATTAGATATTGTATATCATATGATGTGTACACAAATTGCGATCGTCGAAGAAACGAAGTCTGTAGGTAGTATATAGCTAATATAGCTGCTGTATAAAATATATATATAATATACATAATATGGCTGATGACAAAATCGATACGCGTGCGACAAAAATTAATGTGCGCAGATGGGAACATTATATAACTAATAATATCGTTATTATTATTATTATTATTACTATTATATCAATACAAAGTTACGTAAATCATTAACACGTCTCGTAAATCATACTTAGATATTGTGCGTGGCTATATTAGCCGACTTCTCTCGGGTAAAAGTTCATAACCACTAATTAATTAATTGATCTTTTTTCCGTTTTGCTGTTAAAATATATAATAATATAGAAACGCTAATAATAATAATAATTAGTTTTATCATTTTCTAATTATATAGAAATAGTGGACACGTCGAGTTAGGTTAAGTAGGTAGTTGTGAATCGTATTCCTATTTGCTGAAAAATATTTCATTACAATCGAAGTTTCCATTACCTACATTTAAAATATCTTACATAATATTTTGTTGGGACGTAATCTTTCTTCAGTTTAATGGTCCTTATACGACCTGAGGGCTGAGATACCACAAGCAATCCTTCCATCTTTATCCCTTTCGAAATCCAATTCAATTGATATGCTTTTGTCACTGTTAATATATACTTCTCTACTATAATATATAGTATATATACATACTACTTTCCATATTTTAGCGGTTTATCCAGTGGTGTTTTCTTGTATATAGTTTTAGTTAGGACTTATTTAGTTATGTTTTGTTCTCCATACGTGTTCGAAAAATTTCAATCTCTTGAATGTTTTGTGTGATATAAGTAATATACCATGTTTCATATGCATATGTGATTATCGATCTTAGATAATTTGTGTAAAGTAAAGTTTTTAACGTAATCAATAATAACTTAAGATATGAATTAGTAGAATGTATCATTCAAGAACAATGGAAAAGCAGTAAAAAAAAAAAAAAAACGAAAATAAATATAAAAACTAGAAATCGCTTCATTTGGGAAAAACAAACAATACGTTAAGTTTCAAATATTATAAGAATTATTACAGAATAATCTTTTTATTATAAAGTTCTCCTTATTTATAAAGTATTATCGTTTATCAACAATCTTGTTAGATGGGATATGACTTCTTATGCATTATGTCATTATAGGATGATATCAAAGTGACACTGTAATAAACTAAAACTTAATTTTATCCAAATCCTAGTTGTTCAGAAATTTTCTTTCATGTATAATATTAGGTTACAGTATTATGCGTTTTCGAATAAATACTTTTCCAACCATATGTTTTCGAGCTAATCCTATTCCAACAAAATTTGTTTTAAATAAATACATACCCAAAATAATATTTACAAACGGTTCAATTTACAAATTCATACTTTTTGAGTAAATAATACTTTCCTATCAAAATATATTTCCAAATAAAAATACAGTCTCAGATAAATCCAATTTAGCAAAATGTTTTCCACATTTTTAAGTTAAAACAAAAACTGAGTCTCTTTTAAGATTAAGATTCATGATAGTAGAATATTTCAAGTAATTAAAAATTATTAATTCACTTAACAATTAAAGCATCATTATAATAATAATTATCGTGTTTATCTTATTTCCAAGTTAAATGAACTGAACGAGGTGTGTTAACAGATTACGTTAAACTACTGTTTTATTCAAACAAATTAGCTAAAACCAAAAGGAATTATATTGAAATACTTTAATTTGATTACTGAAAATTTAAGAAAAATATATTAATGATCGTTATGTCAATTATATGTGTTAACTTTGGACTTAAATGGTACTTTTGTTTTACAGTTGTACATTTTATTATAAAACAAAACATCATTATTTTTAGATTTTTCGCTTAAAGTGTTATACACTTTGAAACTTGCTCAAGTAGCGATAAGTTGTATTTTTATGTACATATTATTATAAACTTTTTTAGTTTTAAATCTATTAGAGATCAGATCACTGACTATACATATATAATGTATAATATCATTACAATAAGTGTATTTTTCGATCGTTACTTGGATACTTAAATTATCATAATATACATGCGCCAAATAAATATGTATAAAACAAAAATATCCAAAATATTTATAGATTAAAAACGTAATCGATAATATTATGTTTTACTACTAAACCAGAACGCAGAGAAAAAATATTAATATCATCTTAATAACAGTGTATTTTTTTTTAACAGACTGTAAGATAAAAATAAAACCTAAATGAATATAATATCAATTAATTGTACCCTACCTAAATAAAAAATAACTTTAAATCTTAAATCAATTTGTTTCAACTTAGAACTAAGAAGCAATCCATTCTGTACAAATGTAAAAAAAAGTTTTCGAATTTCGATAACATGTAATATTTCCAAAAAAAAAAAAAAAAAAAACCATCGGCAAAATAAACGAAATTTAAAAAAATCACTGCCGCTTTCTGTTGGCGGTGTCAGCTTTCTAATCGATAATGAGCCGAACTGTAAACAACTTGATACTTTCGGTTTGCTTTCGTTTATCATCGCCACTGCATTCAGAAACTAAAAATAATAATAATACTATATTATCGTTTGACTAATGTATTGATAAACCTGCCATCCGATTGCCATCTACTCAGATTGTCTAACTTATAACTGCTCGTCATTACTATATATAGATATCGTTAGTATCATATTACGATATGTAAATGTTAATTGACGATAATTATTGTTATTGAGCACACACATATATATATAATATATAATACATATTATAATGTACATAGTGTTATATAATATTGTGCGGGTGTTAGTTCAAGATCCGGTTTCCGTAATCGACTAAATTATACGATTCCGGAAATAGTACACATACACATATTATACCTAATATATGTATAGTGTATTGTAGATAGGTACCACTATGTAATATGCAACCATTTCGTACATACATAATACATAAGTATAAACATATAGTTTGCTAAAATGGTCGTAATTGTTTATTCCGTGACATTTTACCGGCAGAACTAAAACTTTACTAGTGAATATTTATTTCGGTACTTATATATTTGTCGCTGTATAGAGTTCAACGTCAAATGCTCTAAAAATGTACTAAATATACACACAGTTATAAAATAACACGCACTTAGCAAAGAGAAAAAGAAATGCATATGTATTATTTATTTTTAGATCCTTCAATGTTCTTACATTATAATAATTATACAGTTATTATCTAACTAATACCTAAGTGATAGTTTTGCGAGTAGAGTGAGGAATTTAAAATTCAAACACCCTTAAATTGACTTGAATTTTCCAATAAAGTTTAAAAATATTATATACATCACGGCACACTGATAAAAACTACCAAGTTGAAGATATTTGTCCGTACTAAATCAGAAAATCCTTATGTTATTATATGCAGAATTGTAACCCAAACAGTACGGGACAGTTGTGCTAAAATGCCTAAAACTCATAAGTTTTTCAATCAAAAGTTTTGAGGACAATTTCAAATGCTCCTTGGTTTATTCGTAATAATGCTCATCATTAAAACTTACGGTTACCTACAATCAGGGTTTGGTATTAAATATAAAAATACCAGTTTTTTTAACCGGAAACTTTTGAAAATATAGGAATGGGAACCTTTACCAAACCCTTTTTTGATTTTCTTAGAAACTTAAATCAGAACCGGTATCAATAAAATAATAGGGAACCTTTTTGATTTTAATTTTATTGATCCATTTTTATATTTATGCAATAATAATAATAATATAATATTGATTCATTAAATTTGGCTAATGGAGTAAATTTACCTAAACAATATATATATATATATATATATATCTATATGCATTATAATTTTCTTTTGCTTTGATCTATAAGTATTGTTAATCGCCCATGGCTCGTTAATCGGTAAAAATCCATTATTATAATTATATTTATGTTTGAATGAAAAATTGTAATAAATACGTACATGAGCAAATTTTTATGATATGTGACTTTGGCTAATTGTTAACCTATTCCTTACTATATTGTTACTATACAGACGTTTGTTATTGTTAATGATGATTAAGAAAGACCCCGTGTAATGTAACACGTACACGAATAAATTAAGGCGATATTAGTTTTAAACGGATGATACGTAATAATGATATAATGATATATAAGGGATGTGTGCAGAGATTGGCATTGTCGGTGCCTCGGTGGTGTCAGTTATAGCGGAGAAGAGTCGGTATTTACGACAAGTCACTGGCTAGATATATAACGAACAAGTTATTCAGGGAGATTAGTTTTAAATAACGGCCCTGTAATCACACTATAGTGCTGTGACACTTAGCCGAATGGTAACGTATAGGAAAAGACCGTGTTTATAACTTTCCGGCAGACAGACAGACGACACGCGCGTGTGCGCGCCCAAAGTTTTCGGTAGCAAAACACGATAGATTTAACCATAAACCCGTGTTGTCCGTAACACAATATACTATAAGTAAAGTGTATTTATAATGGCACGCACTCGTCGTATGCTACGGTACAGGTGATGCGTTAATTGTAAACTATTTGATTTATATTATATTATTATTATTTATATTTTTATACATATTATACAGTCATGATTATACTTTGCATAGGTTCGTGCACGCATAAAATTGCACACACACCTTTAATTTACTGTATATATATAATTTGTATAAATGTTCTATAGGTCGCACAAGTATCCATAAATTAGGGGGATTAATTACACGCAATTTATGCCGATTAATCTGGCACGTACCTACACGTTTTATTATACAACGGAGACTTAGACGGGTATTTGGATTCAGGTGGTGGTGGGGAGGGGGTGAAATAAAAATATACTCTGCGATAGAAAATGTAATTATTAGTGTATTTATTCGTGTTTAGTTTTAATTGTTTAGTATATATTATTATTTTATAATAATTTATTGGGCACGAGACAAGGCGAGTTTAGCAGGATAAGTATTACACTAGTGTAGATAATGAGCCACTGTAATACAAGTGGTTTATTTCGGACACGCGTGATTTTATTATATAAAATACTATAATTTTTCTTTTTAAATTGTAACTGCGTATTACAATTAATTTTAACATTTAGGTATAATGAAACTTAAGGGAATTATAAATTATTTATAAAAATAAAGAAGAAAATATAAAACTAAATTTAAAAGCCTGTATAGTTAGGTATATATTTGATGTTTGTATGTTCGAAAGGATACTTTCTGTGTCAAAATGAATTTCAGAGAAATTTGAATGGGATAATCGGAGATCATGCTGAGGTGATAGACTGGGGTAAGTGACGATTAGGTGGGTAATGTCACAAACCATAGGGTCATTGTGGAGTGTGCGGAAAGAGGAATCGTTCAACGAAAATTTAAAGGAATGAAAAGAAAGTAAAGTGTGGTGAAAGTGAAGACGGGAAAACACAACTGGATGCAATATTCAATATTTAGAATCGATAGTCATAAAATCAAAAAAACTCAATAAAAACGCCACATGCCATACTCGATATTGAAATACAGTCTATTATCGTTTAGTATATTATGCCAACGGTCAAACGTCATGTCAATATGAAAATATATTTTTGTGTATATAAAAAAAATATAGTAGGGTTACGCATTGTACAGAATATATTTATACCCGAAACGTGATCGACAAGTTTCTGGATAGTTTGATTGGATTCCGATAGTAAATTATTATATTACAGTATATAATGTACTCGAGTGAGGAGCAGATCGACGTAGACTATGGTAGTTGTACGGAAAGATTGCCGCAAAAACGGACGAAACGCAAATAAAATATAGCTGGTCTAGATTTCGACTGCCACGCGATTTCTTTCTTTCTCCTCCGCCACTGACACACAAAACGTTTGACTGTTAAAACCTGCAGCACTGGGGGGGACACTATATAACAATAATATATCGCGACTCGAATCGCGTGTGTTCGTGAAATATATACACACACGTGCGGAAAAGTGTAGGAAAAAAACGGTTAAAAGAAAAGTGGCAATCTAAAACGTAGGTACCGCGGATATACGCACAATATACATGTGTATACAGTTGTATATATATAATATATATATATATATACACGTACCTACAACGAGTATAAGGGACGTATAATAATATGTTCACGGCGGCGTTGAGGGTAGGTTGGGGGGAGGGGGTCGCGCGCTGGTGTAAATTCGGCGGCGTGCGAATAAATAAAGATTTCGACAAGGTTTTAAGTCAGCTAGTGTATACCTATACCGGTGGGGCAAGACCCGGAGGGGTGTAGGTCGATGGGTGGGAGAGACCGTCGTCGTAGCATGTAAGTTTTTTTGTCTGGAAGGAGAAGACGACCCCGCACGCCCGCGCGGCGCCAGTAACCAATACTCGCGCGCGCCTAGCACCCACCACCACACCCACACGGCCGTGTCGATTCGCGGGCGCTGTATCGTTTTTGGACTGCCGCGATCCGACGGTAAATCCCGCGGACGTACACATAAAAGTGAGGACGATAATTCAAGATAAACTGGTTGACATTTTATTGAGCGCTCTCTCTCATCCACACCACAATCCCCAACCCCGCACACAGCGGTACCTCACTATACACGAGCGACGTCGTGTGAATCACCCCCGCGAAACTGTATAGCCAATATATATATTATTGCTAAGTCCGCGCGGGCAAGGAGAAAAAAAACGAAATAAAAATCCGAAACAGTCGAAAGCTTTTAGCGTGCACGCATATATTATATATACAGGATGATTCCTCAAAAATGCTCACCGTTTTGCCCATTTTTTTTTTTCATTAATAATAATATATTAATGAAAATTATGATTATTGTAATTTCTTATAGGTACAATTAAATACCATATTTTCAAACTCAAAATTGTTCGTGAAATTTAAGGATTTGTGTTCTGTGACGATACAGACTTCGGTTGTTCAAATTATTATAATTGCTTTTTATTACTGAAAATTATTTTGAAGATGCCATTTTTTTTTTTTAAATTTCGATGTGTTTAATTCAAAACTCAAACGAATAGTGTCGGAGTGTCTCAGTTATTAAGATGTTTATAATAAGAGTAATACTCCATAAAAATGGTTTTAAAAACATAAAATATATATTTAAAATTAGATGTTTAGTATTTAGTATTTATAGTATATACATATATGTTTGGATCATTTTTACCAATTATACATTTTTATTATTATTATTATTTTTTTATTAAATGTTGATAGATTATTATTTACTACTATAATAAATACTAATCAAGCAGACTTAATATAAGATTAAAATCTGTTTTCAGAAGTCTTATAGCTTCATTATATTAATCGTTACGTTGGAAATAGAACACGTCTATAATCTTATATTGCGCACTTGTTAGATAAAAACAGAAAATAACCGTTTTCAATCTTCTTAATAGTGAATAAATGAAGTATTTTTATTTTACTAAAATAGAATATATTTATAGTAATCTATAAGTTAAAAATTTAATAACGAAATTAAAAATAAATATTTAAAACGCTGTGTTTAAAATTTAACAGAATGCCATGTCGATTGAAATATTTGTTGTATATAAATATAAAGCAAACAACATAAAATTTAAAATATTTGATTATACGTTTAAAAAAATAAACCATACGAAATATAGTCTATAATTATAACTGGCATTATAAAGATGAACCACTTCGCCGTGCAGATGTCAAAACGCTATTTAAATTTAATTTTAAATTGTGCCAAATTTAAGGCATGCCAAAGTTGCTACTACGTGGTCACGCGGACAACATTACAATATATATATATATATATATACTACGTTACCCTACAAAGACGTTCAAACGTTGCACTTTAACGTTTGCATTCATGAATACCTATAGGTAGGTACTGCATAATAATGATATTATAATGTTCAAAACATTATAACTGTTTCGAAATTTAATAATTTGGTTTTGTGAATATAATTATTTTCAAATGATTGACGATCGAATAATAATGCAACTAAAAATTATACCATCATTTTATTGGTACAAAAATTAAATTTTACCCAACATAAAGACGGAAAGTACTAAATACTAGAGATGTAGCTAACGCATCCTCACTAATAAAATGGCATCTCCAGGACTACAGACATATAAAGATGAAACGATGATCTGCTTAGATATACTACTACACTTACCTATATATAACAAAATGTGTCAACCACTGCTCTAGTGTAACTAAAGTATATACAAATAGCCAGGTAGCTTGTAATCTGTGCAACAAATTTCTCGATAAATCTCTTGAAATTTAAATTACAAAATATGAGTTCTATGAACAAATAATGCGGTATCGTGCAAATAATAAAATTAATAGGAAAATAAAAAATATTTCGTATTTTTTTTTATCCTTTGCGAAATCTGTTTTTATTTTATAGTTCGTAAACAACATAATATATATTTCTATAATTATAAAATTAGGTAAATATTTATATGACTATATATTTATACAGTAGTTTCACGTTTGAAAAACAAAAATTATGCACACATCATGTAATATTTTCATTACGTTTTTTTTGTGCCTATGTCTAAAAATAGTTTATAGTATCTCTGTTTTTTATTACAAAACTTGATACTGAAAAAAAACGAAATAAAAGATTAATATTATTCATATTGAACTTGCTCAATCATAAAAAAACTACTACCTGGTTACCTATTTACTTTCAAAAAATACAAATCTATGATTTACGTTAACTAATAAAATACGAAAAATATGTGTTGATAAGAAGTGCAAAAAATCAGAAAACCCAGTTGTAATGTAGAAATTCATACTTAAAATTTTGCTTCCTGCAGGTATAAGCCTATATTATAGACAGAGTCTAGGCCAGTACCTAGTTTTAAAGCTTTTTTAGTAGTCGTCATGTTTTAATTTTCACTATTGTTATGGCACGCAGCATCACCTACGTACAACATACTGTTGAGCTACAGAAATAATATAGTATATTATTTATTATGGTCCTTAACATAATCATTTGTCACCGACTGACAATTAGCTATTTACAATAAGAGTGAATATTGCGCATATGTTTACATCAACTATAAATAGAATACTCAATAGATGATCCAATTACGCGCATCATAGCTATTATTTCACTAAAGTTTTTTGAAATAACGACGCGTTACAATACTCGCTCGAAGTTAAACACTAATTATTTGATGTTTTCGATCGTTTTCAGAATAAAAATAAAAAACTAACACTTAAATCCACTACGGCACACCGAAATAACCACTGGTAGGTATGTACAATGTACACACGTTTTTGTATTTATATTATTATTATTTTTTTTTTGTTTTTTCGTCTGACATGAAACTTTTTTATTTATTTATTTACTTATCTGATAAAAATTGTCATCTGTAACCCACTCACGCGTGCCTCGGCAATACGTGCATCATACAAACATCTCAGAAAGCAACTCTGTGGCTGTTCCGCTACGATCAACAGATATCACGGTAAAATATCATTATTTATTAAAATTTAAATTTACTCGTTGAGTTTACTCAAACAATCATAATATTATTGTTTGGATGCGGTTTATTCACATGACACAGCTGTTACAGTAGTACATAATAATATAACAGTGACTATAGTCAATATCGTGTCACCGTCATAACAATATTATGTATAGCGCCCTATCCACATTACGTAATAATATTATATTTGTGTTTAATGTTGCACGTTAATTTGATTAATTTACATTTATGCAGGTTAGTGGAATTTAATTTAAGTTTAATAATTATCTATATCTATCGAGTAAATAAGAAACTGTTCAAAATTCTATACAATTATTTGTTATTCCGTATATTATGTATTTTTAAATAGAAAATTATTAATTTTCCAACAACGTATTTAAATGCGCATGGGTACCATATTTATATAGGTATCAGATGAATTGATCTATTATATTATTATTTTATTATAATGATGTGAATTTCATTAAGTGATTATTATTTTCGCTTAAAATATAAGTCAATAAAATCCTAGGAAATCCAGAAGCAATATAGTTGTTGGTACTTAAGAAAATTTAATTTTTTTTTCATGCATTTGACCCAAAAAAATGAATTTCTTCTTCGTTAATTATTATTTAAAAAAAAATCATAATAAACAAAATACAAAGAATCAGTGTACATTGTAATGCATGATATAATATTAAATATCTCTTTACAAAATTTAATGAATTAATATAATAGTATTAATATTATTATTTTTTATGTTCTCTGTGTTGTGTATTATAATATTACTGTTTCTGCGTGTGCGTTTAAAAGTGTATGATAGTGAATAGTAATATTTCTACGTTCGGTTATGCCAATTATGGATAATAATGTAATTATAACTTTTTACCAGCACATCATGTAGGTCATTATAACATATACAATTTTTACCATAATTGACGTAAATATTACCAATTAAGAATTTTGATATATTTTATGTACTATTTATTTACGTGATTTTGAATTAAAACGATTATAATTTTGTAATATCTGAACTAGGACTAATAAAAACGTCATGTGTCAAAATTAGTGATTCAATTGATCCTATATTAAAAAATAGTAGATATAAATAATAAAGAATGTTTTGAACAAACTGCAATACCAAGTAATCATCAATAACTTTGAAGTTAATTCTGGGCATTAAATATCATTGTTTTTTGGTGATAAGATATAATCGTAACTTTTAACCAATTAAAAATTTAATAAAGTAACTAATAATAAATTACTAATTAAAAAGATATTCACAACATTTCATTTCTCAGAACTTTAAAAACATTTTAAGTTACAATTGAAATACGCCTCCATTTAAAATTATTGTTTTGTAATTACTTTAAATGTTATATAAACAAAAAGAGTTTTATTCGATTTTGCAAAAAAAGGTAAAAATGAAAATTCTATAGTGGGATTCCGTCAAATTTTAGATATTTTAAATATTAATGTTGTCAATTTATTAAAAAAAGATAATACATATTACGTTATACAAGTTGATTTTCCAAGCATGATCGACCTCCATTTTTTTTATATAATTATTGAATTTATTCAAATTGTGATTTTTAAAATTTTTAAATATACTTATTTAAGGCACTTAATTTTTAAAGTCTTGAGATTACTTATAATACTTAAAGGATTACTTACTTGTATCCTGTGACTTCTGCGATCACCTATGTGCGTCCCAAAATAATAAACGGATGTTGGATAAAGTCTTGAGTGTGTCCATAAAAATAGTATGAGCCGTATGTGTCCCAAATTGTAAATTATTTTTATATTTCATAGCCCATGTATGTGCTCGAGTGTCCCAGTTCAAATGAACTATTCCCCAGTGTTTTACCATAAGGAAACAGATTGGATAAACCCTAAAACACTGTTATTGAAAATTTAATTTTAGATTCTGAGTGGATCGATTAATTAATTTGTATTACAATGATAGGTATGTATTTGTTTTTATATTGTATCTTGTATACAAAATAAGTAGTTGTAGTAGTTGTAAATAGTTATTGGTAAGGTCAAATATAAGATCGTACATTGTAATTTATGCTTATTGTAATAGTGTATAAATATTAAAAATATATTATATTATGTACAATTTTTTAATTTATTTTGTATATGAATTTGAAGATTTCAAAATCAACAATCAAAGTCTCAATGAAAAACAAACTATATTCAAATTAGAAATTCGTAAATATAGTATGTTGGTTAATTCTTATTTTGAATAAGAATATTGTATTGATATAAATTTTTTTCTTTTTTAATATTTCTATAGATAAGCAAATATAATAATATAATATCAGGGTGTCATTAATAAAATTATTAAATAAAACTAATGATACGATTGAATTTTACTAAAAACATCAACGATAATACTGTGGTCGTATTTTATGTACTCACTCAATAAAAATGTATAAAACAATTTTGAAAATTGGTCACCAATTGGCCCCGTAAAACATTAAGTAAGAACGGAACGTCCCCTTTTGTTGTTCGGGGTAGATCTAATAATAACAATGACCGGTGATGGCATGAACTTGAAATTTGTATCCGATCGGTGTGACAACTCTGTCAGTATATTTTTTCTTGTCCACCCGGTCTCAATGATGGAATATTAGTTAAATGGGTTAGAAAACATTGCCACAGAATAAACTCTATTAGAAATGTCTATTTCAAAAAATAACATCATTTTTATAGAAATTATTTTTTTACATTGTTTATTGAATAATCAATAATAATAGTCGAGTGTATTATTAATTAGGTACCTATGAAATTGTATTGATTTACAAAAATATTAAACTATTTATACTGTATTAGGTATAGTTTTGGTTTCAAAGATTTAAAAAAAAAGCGAATAGGTACAAGATTGTTTATAATCACAAATGTAATTAAGTTTTTGACATATTAAACAATATAATAATTATAATGCACATTACGCATTGTGACAGTTATATGATATAACGTCTTTACAACTTGTAAATTTGTTTTGTGTTATAACACAACTATATATAGTTTGAAAATTTAAATTATTTTTAATCGATTTGTTTGAATTATTGTGTGACATTTTTACAGTTTAAAAACAATTCCAAATTATAAATTATATTTAATTCTTAAGTATTTTTTAAATTGTAAAAAATACAGGTGAGACTATTACTCATTAAGTACCTAATTCGCGTAATTCACAACTATCATATGCAAATATCCTTTGATGTTCTACTCGGCTGTGTTCACCGCAGTCGAATCACTGAATTTTAGTATTTCACCGGATTTCAATGATCAATAATTACTTTGCGACAAATTTTCGTACTCTTCCGCCCACGAATTTTACTGTGATTATAGCAAGACTCTATACAATTTGATAACTTAAAACATTATTGTGTATTTGCTCTACCGTTTATGAGTTTTCTTATAACGGACATTTTTTTATCAGAAAAATGTAATTTCAATTAAATAAAGCAATATATATAATATATTTTAAAACTTGCAAGTGTAATTGCAACACTTTTGTGGTCATTTTTTATGTATTCTTCATCAACACGAAAACGTACTTTCCATTACCTAGTCATATAATTTTTGACTTTTAAATGTTATCTTAAAAATTTACACACCTGTGTCATTACTTTCTGCAATGTATATAATATGTGTTATGTTTTCTTTATTATTAAAATCCTTTTACTGTAGCTCAAAACATTCAGGTAATTCAAAATTACAATATATTAATTGCTCATATTAATTTCAGCTTACTTAATTTGTTGTAGCAGATGAGGTGTGTATGGCGGGATAACATAAGCTTGAGGGGAGTTAGACAGCAAACAAAAGTACTGACGTTCGCGACCCTCGTTAATCCGTTTTCATGATACAATTTTTTTTATATGCACATTATAATATCGTCTACTTTGTTTCAACACCACATAGGATCTTAACGGGTGGTTCTGTAAACTTTTGGAAGACTACCGTTTATGATGGTGAATTCAGTTTAATCAAACTTCACGATTTGTCATAAATAATATATTACCGTGGGAAAAAGTGTTGGTTTTGTAGTATATATTTTTTTATAGAGTAAAGTTTTACATAGAATCTTATACCAATCCGTGCTCAATAACGTTTATGAAATTATTTAATTTTATATGTTTATAATATTCTGTATCTATACAATGTAGTTCGTCCATGACTCACGAAAGACAGTAGTGTAAGATCGCCGTCCTATTGTTTTCAATTCCCATTTGAGGCGGGTGGGCTCGAGAAACCGGCAACCATATTCCTTCCTAATCTCGTAAGCACCAAGCTTTTAACGACACTCCGGGGTGCATCATTTCTCCCTTTTAGTAATCAAATGGTGCTACTCCGCGCGTTTTATGTATAATAATAATAATAATATGTCCTTCTCATTATATTTGCCCCCTCGTTGTTGACTCTTCCTATTATTCTAAAATATTGTCTTCAAGAAAACTGAACACTAAAGGTTTCATATACGAAAAAAAAATGTAATATTTTTGTGGTTACGCATTGTTACAAGAATTTTCACTTATTTAAAATACGCAGAGGGGGTTGTGTTAAGTAATTAATTTTTTTCAAGCACTTAGGACTTGTTGGTAAAAAATAATAGTGGTTTCAAAGATGATGTTCGAGATAGTATTAGCTATGTGATGGATGAAGTAGAGAGACGTTTAGGTGTTTTGTGTGATAAAATAGTAACGATGAGATTAAAGGTAGATTTTATAAATCAGTTACGATGCCAGTCATGAGGCCACTTGGAGGCAGTGAATGCAGCTATGGAAATAACTATAAAAGAAAAGAAAGAGAAATGAAATCGATAAAGTAACCGATAAACGGGATAAAGAGTGAGATAAAAATAGTAAGTGTGAGTAATAAGTACGTGGGAGTAGATAAAGTCCTGTATAAATCAAATTACAGGACTAAAGTCGGTCGATCTAATATAGTCGGTAGTCAAAGGTGAAACTAAATAATAATATTATATAAATCAGTAAATCACAACTTCGTTATGTAACTACATATCGGTCTAAGATTATATTATACTCTGAAATAAATGTGTAGGTTTCGATATTTCACTGAATAGTTTTATCGAGGTAACGAGGGCCAAATATTATAAAAACTATACAAATATGAGTATATTATAATAATTTATAAATTAACATGCCCATACTTTGGAGCCAATATTCGACATTGCAATACTTTGTTTTCTCTAAGTCAGGGGTTATCAATCCGCGGCCCGCGATCACATTTGAATTTTAACATGTATAATTTCTATTTCGAAAAAAATGGTTATCTAAAACTGAATTTTTGTATAATATAAGTACTTACATGTTTTTACTACGAATGCGGCCCGCAAAGTTTTTGAAAAATAATACGTGGCCTGTTGCAAAAAAAGGTTGAAGACCCCTGCTCTAAGTGGTGTTTGGTATCCGCTAGGGTTTAGAAGCACCAAATCCCAAACTACCCTGATGGTCGAATAACGCAATCCAACAATGAGAGCCGATTGTCCACACTACTCCCGAGAGATCTATGCTCTATGGGCCCGAGTCAAATGTGTGTATTATACACCCGGTCACCGATTCCTGTTGTGTAGGAAATGAAACAGGACTGGAGCTTATACACAATCAGGTACTAAATCTGTTATCTGAATATATATTAAACAAGATAGAGGCACGGTGCATATTATTACATTACATTATAATATATACAATAAAGACGTTTAGGGTAATGTCTGTAATCCTTCCAACCTTACATATTTCTCCGCTGATTTATGTAGGTATTATTAGTATACACACACATACACACACACACACACAATATTATATACAATATAATATATATATATATATAATACAAGTTAAATACTGTAACTGGGAGGCGAGCGTCTTTCGACTTGAACAAAATGATAAACGGTGGGTTATACATTTATACGAGTATAATGTGTTGCAATGCTGCTTAATTTTTTTATCGGTTTCGTCGTTTTTTTTTTTCGTGATTTTCACTAAAACAATCACTCCAGAGAATTCCAAAAAGCCGACCTCTGTAAAGTACAACATAATATGTCCAACTTCCAACCTACATATTATAACATAGGTTAGTTAGGACTATAGACTATATTATATAGACGATTGGGGTTACATGTAAAAGTTTTTGACCTTTTTCTCTGTCCTAAAAATCGTTTAGGTAAACACAAATAAAATAAAGCAAACATCCCTGGAAAACCAACAGGCCGATTCAAATTTCAAAATATATGAAACACTGAAACAAAAACACATCTTTCTAGACATCGTTAATTTATTTATAATCGATAATAGCAAAAAAAAAAAAATAATGTTTATTCGTTCAATGTATAAAGTTATAGTATACATTTAATCAATAAAGTTGAGAACATAAAATGGTGCGTTTGAACCATCTAAAATTATATTTTAGTAAGGGGAGTTATGTAAAAATAATTTATAGAGTAAAATTAATACTTTTATATTACAATCACTTACACATATAAACACACACACACACATATTATTTATTACAAAATTTTATTGGTTTTCAACGGAATATGAACATAATATAATAACTATAATTTGGTTTATAAGTAGCCGTATAAAAATACTTTTTCAATACTATTTTTTAGAATACATATAATATTATAATTTATAAACGCTATTTTATACGTCTGATAATTTTTCTTCTTTTAAAAAAAAAGTTACAAAATAAAATATCTATTTTTAATCTATATGGAGCTTATACTCGAAAACAAATTGACTTAACGTGAAAGCAAAATTAACGAGCTCATAAGTTACTTTATATCACAGAAAAGAGAAAACAATTTAAAGTTTCAAGTTATTACTTTTAAAAAAGTAACTATTATTATGTAACTTCGTTAAAAGTTAAAATTAACTTTAATTTTTTAACCTCGGGAAAGTCCATTATTGATAATTAGTACCTATGCCTATGTAAGATACCCGTATAATTGGTAGTACGCTATATGGTCACTAAAATTCATGTTGCGTGCCACTATATGCATCGACGCGAGACGTGAGTAACCAAAGTAGTTCCTGTTTGAAAAAGGTATTTTATTAATTCAAGCTGAATTGGTTCCCGTTTATGTTCAGATCAATTAATAGTAACAATTTTTATTTTATTTTTAATAATTAGTACAAAATATAAATGTACTTACAGTTTATAGTAGTGATAGATTGTTGGAGTTTCAGCAAATTATCGCTGATACTCCTATCGATTAAGTTAACGATTGAGATATACGTATACTTATATCGCTGTATGGGTATATCGTATATATCCTATATGTGTGTATGAAAATAATGTTGGTGAGGACTGTATAGTCTCAAATAACAAAAATCGTGATTTATATTTGATACTCGTATATCTATATAAATTCGTTTTCGTTTTCACATCGATCGTGTTTTAATTTATATTTTTTTATTTTAATTGTTCGTTATTATGGAGTTTATGTTAAGTGAAAAGGGAACTAAGGTTTTTGATTGTTATTTTTATCTAAGCCCACTTTAAAGTGGATAGTCCTAATCTTTTAAAGTCGAGAAGGAATATGTGCGTTATTAAACGGGAACCAATACAGCGTGCCTAAATAAAATACTTTATTCAAAAGGGAACCAATTCGGCACATGGGCTTGAGGCTTGGGAACCGATTAGGTACCAGTCTCGCCGACATTCTTATGTTTGTGCGATAATTCTAAATTTTGTAGTAAAACATAAAATTGATCCCTTCCCCTCGAATCATTTCTAGATTCGAAACTGAATTGATCTTTCGTACGTATACAAATATGCGTATGAATACAGTTTGTTAACTAAAAACTTTCACACGAAAACGACGAACGCGAGATACATAAATTATACACAAATACGTTGGTTTATGACATGACCACCCTTAACTGGGGAAAATATTAACCAAAGACAAAAAAATATAGCTATTGAAAGATAATTTATTACCAAATGAACAGTGACTTATAACATTGCAATTAACGAACGTATTATATCGCAGTCAATTTGTTGGAATAATAGTTATACGTAAAACAGGTGAAAACTAAACGAATTTGACGTTTATAGTATTTTATTATATCATTTTTTAATTCAGTTAACTACCTACCTTTCATACTCTATGACGGATTGCAAGAGATATTCTTTATTCGTTATTTTGTATTTACCGTACTTAAATAAAGCACATAAATGATAGCCAACATACCTCCGAATAGTTCATCTTCTACATCCAACAATAATGAGAGTGATTGTGCAGATGAAATTGCAGGTTGTCGAAATTTAACATCAATCAATTTCTCCAGATGAGCGGAAAATAACACCTGCGCTTTCCACTGAACCGATAACAACTGAGGCCAAAGCCGTGGAAACCGATCCCCACGCACCGGTGGAATGTCTAGCATCTGCAGATAGTGAAGCTCCAGGATATGCAAATTTGGAGTTGGTGTATCGTTTTGAGGAAGTACAAACAATAACGCCGGGGTCTTATTGCTTCCGACCCATAACACCAGATGCGGTAGAGGAGCCTTCGTATGACGATTACGATTGAGAAGTAGCCTTTATCTTTGGCTTAGACGATGACAAAAAAAGACGTCGGTTTCTGTCGGTCGTCCGGAGTTCTGTATACGAAGAGCCTTCAGGGCAGTTTGCTGTGGATGTGTAAAACCAGATTTACGTGATATTGATTAGCAGAGGATGACAGAGATTTTTTTGACAGACGTTCAGATAGATATAGAAATAGGAGTAAGAAAATCGAAAGACGGATATCGGACAGTAGCGACGGCGGTGGCAGTAGTGGCGCAGATTCGGATAAGTGATGGCGGTGGAGTCCTCGACACCGTTCACCGTCGGTCGAAGCTGCGACCGGTCGCTAGGCTTGCTTGCAACCGACCGCAGCGTTTTCTATCAGCGGGTGCATAGGTCTTGCGGCATCGGCGGTCGGCAGTTCGAACTCGACAGGCGAGGTACCTGCGCGAAAACGGCATATCGGGCACGAGAACCAGTGCGGTGGTTCGCCCCGGAAACCCGTCGGGCAAGCACGAGCCACCGGCCGCCATCCGTCTTTCGGTTTTCTTACTGTTATTACTATATATATCTGAATGTCTGTCAAAAAAAATTCTGTGATCCTCTGCTAATCAATATCACGTAAATCTGGTTTTACACATCCACAGCAAATTGCCCAGAAGGTTCTTCGTACAGCACTCCGGACGACCGACCGAAACCGACGTCTTTTTTATATCCGGTCGTTTCAGCGAATGGCATTTCTGCGAAAAGACGTTTTGGTGAAAATCAATTTGACGGAAGTGCATTCGTTTTATTATTTGAATATTTATGAACTTTTATTAGTTTCATGTAATTATATTCAAACTCTGTTATAATTAAATGATAATAAAAAATATTTGCCAACTAAAAGTATAATCCACCTACCCCTACCTATAAAATTTTACTCATGTGTTATAGTTTAAATGATACGAGACTATTATTAGGTGCAGCAATATAATAATTTAAACCGAGATTAGTATTTAAATATTAATTAAATTAAATACTTAAATAAGAATATTTTTTTTCACAGACAAATTCGGGTTATATATTATTAGGTTATTAAAATAAAAACAATTATCTTTAGATAAATAAAAATACAAATCATTCTTAGGTCTACTGATATTAAAATAATAAAATGTAAGTTTTATATTTCATGATCGGAATGCAATGTAATTAATTCGAATATTACTTTTTTTCAACACTAATTAAAATTGACATTAACCTATTCATTAATGATATTAAATTATAAAACAATATTTTATAATATTTACAGTTATTGTATTCCAAGGAAAATGTAGTACATGTTAACTTCGATCGCTTAATAAATCAGGGTGCCGGCTTAACATCAATATAACACGGCGTTTTTATTTTTTGTTTAAATAATATAATCGACGTCATCAAATACACCACGTGTTGCACGGCTGTGCATAATAATATAATTTGTCAAATATAAAATTATAAATTTAAACGCCACGGAACCGCAAAAGCGTTCAACGTGATTTAATTCTATGCGATATGAGTTTTTCGGGGGCGTCCGACCGCGATCGTTTTCCACGCTTTCCGTTCGGAAATACAATATTATAATATGTAAACGCGAATTGCACACTCGCTGTAGCGTTTCCCACAACACACAACTCTACAGAGTTATTATTATATACCACTCGTGAAGCGATGGCTGTCATTATATAATATCATACAATATTATCATCCAAGCACGAGCGCGAAATCGGGCGCGACACACTCATCGTTCAGCTGCTGCTTGCAATATTATAATATTATTATGATATGCGCTTATGATTTCCTAGCCAACTGTCGTCATCACGGGGCACGCGAAAATCAAGTTATAACATAATATAGGGCTCACTTGGCTCAAAATAATTGTGGCGGTTAAATATTCCGAATTCGAAACGAAATGATATTTTAATGATTTTAATTTAGATTTCTGTCGACGAGAAATCGGTAAAGCGCCATTGATTGCGAATTATTGGGCTGTAATAAACGAAATATTAGTTATTACTTGTTATATAATATAATATGCTAATGAAAAATATTATGATATAGACTTTTGGCTATAATTCAATTTCAAATGTCAACTATGTTTTTTTTCAAATTTTAATTCGTTTTGTTTAAACAATTTTGAAACGTTTATTATTTCCATGTAAATTTTCAATTTTAATTTCATTTTATTTCAGTATACATTTTAAATGTACAATATAATATAATATGATATATTTTATATATCTATGAAATTATTTTTATACATTTAATTTCGATTTTTGACATTTTATGGCTTTGCTTTGGAACACAGAATCGAAAAGCGTTACGGAAATGCGTTACAGGGAGGTTACCCTGGTTACTTTTAAACATTGAATAATAATAATAATAATAATAATAAATAATTAATAATATTATTATTATTATCAATTATTATTACACCAATTATATATGATAGCAAGAACAGCAAAGACAAAAAATGTGATACTTCATTGCAGACTCGTATGCAATATGATTCCCACCGTTTACTCTCCCTATACACCAAGCCCATTTTTAAAAGATTTGTTAACAATTTTTATATATATTTAAAACCGATTACATGCCTAAGTTGTATCCAAACATTAATGTCAAAAGTGAGAAGTGAATTTAAAATCTACTTTGGTATAACTGTAATCTTATGTAAATCTGAAGTTCGATCCCCATCATTATCAGTGTAGTATATTAAAAGTTTTTATCCATTTTACATTTATAAATTGAAAGTACTAATAAAAAGTAACGAAGCATCACTGGGGAGGGTGACATATACCAATTGCTAACTCCTGCATTTATCCATCAAAAGCTATCCTAAATACTATCCTATAATCATATTTGTGGTGTGTATCTTAATATAATGGTATGTGAGTCTGATAAAAATCATTAATACTCACCTGAAATCGTTTTGAATATATAATTTGGTTTTCATACATCAGTATAGAATTGCCATCGGCTGGCAAACTTGTGGTCTACCAACATTTTCATTAACTATAAAATATTATATTTTTATTAATCATATTGTAAAATTATAAATACGAAATATATAGTATTATAAGTCATAACAACTTAAAAAAAGTTTAGTAAGTAATATCATATGGAGTCATAATATAAAAATAAAAATTACCTAAGTAATTATTACCTAATTTTAAAGTGTGATTTTATTTAATAATAATAATAAAAAAAAATTAATATTGATTATTAATAATGATCAAAATTAAACGCCTAAAAATTTTCTTGATTTAATTTTCACAAAATTATCAATTGAATTTTGAAAATCAAGTGTTCTACAAATATTACGTCATAATACAATATTCATAATACATTTATTCATTAATTGAATAATTAAATATAATATTTAATAATTATATTAGTTATTATGTAGCAAGTGCATACGATATAACACACCGCTGCAATATTCACACACTTATAAATCGAAATGACACTTCACACATACACACAAATACACATATAAATATATATATAACAAGAGAACAATTTAACTCAAACTATAATAATATGATACTTATATATATATTACGTACCGTACGCGTTCGATGTATATATTCGGTTCAGCGCTCTGACTCAACTTCGTGCACACACACATATACATAGTGCAGACTCACCGCCGGGTGCGCCAAACGACCCGTGGCCGTTTTTTTTTATTTATTTATTTTTTTGTTTAGGTACTATTATTATTTTTATTTTATTTTTATTCTCCGTATATTCCATACGATTATATTACGATATATAATATGATATATAGTGTCGTTGTACTATTATTATTATTATTATTATTATATAATTTAAGTCTCTCTCTCTCTCACACACACACACACACACACATAAACACATACACACACACTCACTCATTCTCGTTCTTCATCTCACACACTGTAAGGTTTATATAGGTGCAAGCGATGACGTCTCTTCGAAAAATCCCGTTTTGATAAGGGGTAACTGCGCGCGCACTAAATCGTCTATTGCACGTCCCTGTATAATATACTTTTTATTATATGCGGCACGCACGTTTTCATATCATTTTATATCGTATAAAGATAGCCATTAATGTTGAGATAATATATATATGCAGATATCAGGTATACCTACATATTATTATTATATTACACACCGGCCCTCTAGCCGGACATAATTCATATCATAGATATCGCACGGCTGATGCAGATGGCGATTATACGGTTTTTATTTTCATCCTACTGTAATGTATAATGTGTATCAATAATAGAAGCGTGATGAAGAGTGTAGACGTATTTTATTGCACAGGATCGTACCGAAATTTAAGCAAAGTGCCTCGACAGTAATTAAACACGTATCGTGCCATATATTAATACATTGCAATGACTCGAATGTCCTGAAATTGTTTTTACAATCATTTTAGGACAGCTAATTGTCTATAACATAAGAAAGCAGAATCAAAGTTAAAATGATCACTACTACCTATAGAAAATAGCAATCTATTATACAGTATATTGTATAATATGTCGAGTGGGTCAATGCAATGGATGTACATTTAATGATAATATGTTTTTTGATATTTCTCTATTAAAGTAATTTATTTTACTATTAGTATTATGTTAAGTTGATACATTTTTTTCCAAAAATAAAGCATTAATGTTATACATCATCTCGGGAAAAAGTCAATAACTACATAAAATCTTTGATATCAGAAAAATGATTGGTTTTTTAAGGTGTATTGTTTAATAACATTAACCAATTTTTTAAGTTAATAATATTGATAACTGAGACATCAATTTTTTTTTTTATTGGACGTTCAATATGTTCGATCGCATAGAATATTCTTGACATTCAGAAACCTAACCACGATCGTTGATAGTTTTCGTGTATTAATTTTTATATATATATATACACTATACTGCAACAATAATTAATGATAACGACTCATTGTAATGTCATTGTAAGGTTCGTTATGGATTAATATATTTTTTTCACGCTTACCCATATATTATTATATTAACATACGATTCATTATATAATCTGAGAAAAGTATCGATGACGATAACGGTCTTGGGTCTGGGTAATAATATGACGAAGCGTTTGTGTGTATAGTATAGATATAGTATGATGTGTTGGGGGCATTTATTGTTGCAGCAGTGTACGATCATATGCATGATCGTTGTGTTGGGAGGACGGAGAGGAGTGGGACGATAAAACCAACTTTATTATTAATTTTACGTTCAAGCCACCGGAACAATCGCTGACACAGCCTCCCTTGGACCCGGTCGACCGCATAACGCTGTCGATATATAATATGTGTGCCGGTGGCGGAGGTATGAACAGAAGTGTGTTCACCACGTGTGTGTGTGTGTATGTTCGTGTATACGTATATAGTGTGGTTAGGCGGTGGCCAGGGTGGTAACAGTATGGTGGTAATCGCGGTCCACCGGTGGTGGACTAGCACGCGACGACGAGTATTATATGGGTTAGGTATTATTACGACAACAACAATCCGGACGAGAGAGAATATAATAATATTGTTATATAAATGTATAATACGCAAGCGTATGTATACCTATATAGACGAGTGCTAGAGTGAGTATATTATACATTATATTTGAAGAAGCTGAAGGGAAGGGCGTGGTGGCGGATTAAACGGTTCGCGTGTTTTAATAGATCCCGTCCGGCAAAACCGATTTACCCGCCGGGAAAATTGTTTTTCTTTTTTTTTTTTTTTTTATATATAATTTTTTTTTTTTTGCCATCTTTTCATTTTTCCGCTATCCTCCCGTAACTTTATCGAATTTCGGTTTTTGTTTTGCCCGTTGTTCGGCTTGTATCGACGGTACTTTGCTATAAAATATAATATTATAGTATCAATAATAACAATAATAATCATACACCGCACCGGCCAGTCGACCTTCCTCACATAAAATACTACGTTTCATTGTTTATATATCTGGTGTTTTTTATATATATATACCTAATAGGTATATAAACCGGAATAATACGTTTAAATTTCTTTACTAAATTTTATGATCCATATTTGTGTTTTTGAAAAAATCTAATTTTCATTATACAAGTTTTTTGGTCTTTTACATTAATTGTTTCGATACCTACCATGATAATAATTTGTATATAAAAATATATAACATTGAATACTTTTTTAAATTTTTTTATTAACTAATATTAATTGTAAATGTTTTTAATAATAAAATATATAAAATGATTGCTTTATGTATACGTTATTCGTAAAAATTATGATTTTAATTTACTCACCAACAATTAAGTCAATCAATAAAATATATTAAGTAAAAACCACTTCCTATATAATAATATGTCGAAAATCAAACGAAAATTTGGTTTTTGATTTTTTAATTTCACGATAATGTAATTATTTTACTATAATTCAAACTATGCATAAACAATTTTTTAAAGTGCTTCCTGCTAAATGAATTATCGTAGTGTAAGTGCGTGTAACATGTGTGTATTATATAATATATATTAATCCAGAGCGTAGGCATATATATTACGTATAATAAACGAAGTAAACGAGAGAGGGATGTATCGGAGAAAGAGTGAAAGAGAGATGCAAACTAAACCACTCCGATGAGCATTATCACTGAGTATAGTGTACTCAATGGCATTAGGTATACAATATGCATGTAATGTGTATTGTGCATATATTATATATATATATATATATTATTATGAATTATTATGTGTACCCATCATGTCGTAATTGATGTAACCTCTGACGGGTTTCACAGAAAAAGTCACTACTTTTTCATTCGATTAATAATAATACAATATAAAGATACTCTCTGCATGAGCTGCTTTTAAGTATGCTACGTATATTATTGTTATGCGCCAATACCAGTAAGCACTTTTTTTTTTTTTGATTTTTTTATTAACTCGTAAAATAGTTCGGACAGTTCTTATATAATATAGTGATGTACGTACTGAATACGAATATTGTTTATACATTATGTGTACTATATATAAACATGTCTATTTTATCCAACCGTATTTCATTATCATTATAAATGGAGATTTTAAACTATTTTTATAGGACAATATTAATCCCAAGAAACATTTAAAACGAATTTTCAAACAAATATTATGAACTATTTATCTGATTTAACTAATTAATTTATTGAAGAAAAAAAATATATAATGAATTTTACCTGAATTATTTAGAGAATATAATTAGTAACTTTTTTTTTTGTAAACCAAACTTAAGAAAAACAATCAAAATGCAAAACTTTAAAAATTAACAGTGACGATAAACATAATTAAAAGATTCTTTATTTCTTAATAACTGTAGAGCAAAATACTTTATTATGCAAATTCTATACAATCATACAAACTATTAGACATTATATATTGGCACTCGCTTATTTATCAGTTAATCACGAAACCTGTCAGAAGTCAAAAAGAAATGACATTGAACTTTAGGATATTTAAGTGTATATTAAATTTAATATCGAGGAGTTATATTTAGAGAAATTTAATTACTATATATCTTAGTATATATTATACATAATGGTTTTTATAATTTAAGCCATACTGGTCATAGGTTGTTGGTTTTTAATGTAAGTGAAAATTAACCGAAATATAAACTTTTATTTGTAATTACTAATAAATATCGCTGAACAAATGATGAATGTAAGTTTATTGTAGTAAAGAAAAATTTGACAATATACATAATCGTTTTTATGTCATATTTATTTGTATAAGATGATTTTTCTATGAGGTAAACGCTATTTTTTTTCGAACATTATTAACGATTTTAAAAATATTTTTTATAGAATAAAATAACATTTTTGTAAATTTTGAGATTCACAGAATGTCAAAAAATTTATTGTAAACAAAGATTATTATTTTTAATATCACACATTTTCTGTAGCTAAATGGATACTTTCTAACTCTCGGGATGTTATACTGATATTATTATACAATATATATATAAATAACTTATATTTTTTAACTATTACTTTTTCGTTTAAAATAGTTTTCAGTTTAATTTATTCCTATTATAAAGCTAAAAACTAGATAACATTATAAATGAATATTATATTAAAACGGTTGTGGCTAATAAATTAATGAATATTTATAAAAAAATATCGATTTTTATTCCAGGTAATGTCTGAATCAATTAAAAAATTATTATCACTAATAAAAAAAAAAAATGAGTTTAATTTTGTTGTTGGTATAACTATTAACTTTATGTTATAAGTATTAAAATATAATGTCCATATATTATATTATATTGTATGTTTAATAAAGAAAAATATATTTGTTTTTTAAATTCATATTATCGACTATTGTTCTATAAAAGTCACAAAAAACTACTCATACGATATAAGATATACATACATCGTGAGAAACTAGACACAACAGTACTATTGAATTTCATATCAACACCTCATAATATTAAAAGTGGATACTTTTATGTCTAAGATATTAATATTTTTCATAATAATTATTTATATACCAGAATAACATAGGCAGATAATTGGTCCAATGAAAACTATATAGAAGTATAAGTCGATATAAGCACTGAAATAAATAAAGATAAAATTATAAATAATTTTAGTATGTAACATAGTGAAATTAATAATAATTTAAAAAATAGTTATAAATTAGTACGTTTATACAATAAAAGTGAATTAATTGGAGAGGAGGTGCAAGAAGCAAATTTTTCTATGAACCACCTTAATCCGCATAAAAAATCACTCTCAAAAATTAACCAGAATTATTCCTATGTATACAACCTGTATAAAATTGCAGAGCATTCAAAATAAATGTTTGACTCACGTAGGTCATGCAACTTCTAACATTGTAAATTATAATAATATATTATATTAGTTGATGCGAGAAAACCACAAGAGATCCGCATGAAACGGATTAACTTAGTAGTCAGGTATACAACGCCTTAGGATCTACATTGTTTGACCTTAACAGATTTTCTAGAAACATTAAAATTAATACTCTTTACATAGAATTTAGACAAATACTATACTTTGGTGATTTTTAAGTGTAAGAAAAAGTTATAATTATAAATAAATAATATAATAATACAGGGATTTATTAAACTATTTATTTTTCAATTTTTCAGATGCTTAACTTTTTTTTGCGGTGCATTAAAAATTTTTTTTTTAATTATTTACCGTCCTATTATATTTTGAGTTGAAATTTTAGTTGCATTATTTTTTTAATCCAAATTATAAGTTTTTTATTATAAAAATTTATCGATTGCGAGTCAGTTAAAAATTATATAAATTATAATATATTTTTTTATTGCATAAGACTTTTTTTTATACAAAGTTTCTTTATGTAATTTTGTAAGATTTATAATAATTCTCATAATTTTAATTAATTTCCAATCACTACATATTGTTTAAGATTGAAAACAAAATTAAATTAGTTGTTTTAAGAAAAATAATTCAAATAAAGTTCATAGATGCTCAAAAATGAGGGGTTTGTTTTGTTGCGAAGTCCGATTCAAATGAACATGATTGCAACTCGAATAAATATAATAGACTAGACGCTATACAATATAATATTATTATAATAACAAATAACTAAGCGATGGACTGTATAATATGAATTTTTTCAAATAATAAAATAATAATAATTAACATAAAGAGGACTTAAAATTATGGTGGTCCTAACAAATACAAATGATATCATGATTATAATTATAATGAGAAAAAAACAATTATAAAAAATATGATATAAATAATTACGGCATAATATGCCTGATAACAGTTGTTATCAATAACAAATAATAATATAATAATGATAGCGATTAGCGAGATACATCTGACCTGGTTATCTGGTGACGGACTACTTTCTTCCACTCCGGGTCAACGCAACTTATTGCACCATACGACCAAAACATCACAAGCGCACTAACGTGGCGTGACAAAAAATATAACAAATAATGAGTAACGGCAAAAATGGCGATCATATAAAAGACGTCCGACTTCGACCCGCGTGACACAACACGACGTACGTGTATTATAAATTCGGTTACGCACAGGAAACGACGGTAAAAGCTGTCTTACGTATAAAGGACGTCAATACGCAACGACTGTAATAATACGTAGGACAAGACACACGCGCTACGCGGTACCAAAAAAGAAAACACGACGGAAAACGGAGACAAGACGACGGCATTTTAACGATTGTTTTTATTACGCACGTTGATTATAATATTGTATTAATATGCAGAGATCAGCTAGCAATGGCGAAAAAAGTCCAACATAAAATAATAGAAAACGGCTAACAAACAATACGCAACTACGCTGCGACAACGGACGACAGCGGCTCACAAAAATTACTTTTTTAATAATAATAATAAAAAAACATGTCGGCTCGGACCGATGCCGGGCGGATCACCGATTGTCAATTTAATCGCGACGAAGATAAGATAATAATAATAATGGCCACGGAGTATACTGTCTGGCCCGGACAGGGAGGGTTACAAGATTCAAGAGTTAATACAATAACAAATTATATAATATATAATTATTATAACTAAATATTAGTAATAGATTATAAATAAAGTGTTTTTGGCAAAAATTAATTTAACCTACCGTATTAGGTGCTAATAGTAAAATAAATTAATTTGATATTAATTTACTCAATGAGTATTGTACATCAAAGCAGTTTCTTACTGTCCACTTAACATTTATTTTCTAACAGAGTTTAACTTACGGTATTGGAGTCCAACCAAAGTATTGTACAAAATTGTTGTTGCAGTGGTCTCTAGGATAGTAGTGATCTAAAACAGTTATCAGAAATAGAAACGAATAATGGTCCTAAACATCGTACTTTTTCGAAAAGGAAATATTTATTCATATAGTTTATCAATGTTGACTTATATGTTCTTTCAATTTTTTTTTTATTTTTTTTTTATTCCAAAACCCCATTATTTATAACTGACGCAAGTCTGAACAGTTATATCGTGTTCGAACTTTGTTTCAGTATGAAGAAAACAACGCGAATGTTAAAATATGTTATTTTGTTAAACAAAAGTTTTTTTTTTTTTATCAACTCGACTTTTCTGCCGGAGTAAAAACCAAAACTGTAGGAAATATATATACATATATTTTTCGTGCGTAAAACATTTTCCTTGTATTTCAATATTACAGGTCATGCATCTAGTTTTTCGTAAACCGACGTGTAATTTCATTTGTAGATAAACAATATTTCAAAATGAAACATTTTTTTTTTTTTTGATTTTAATAACATACCTATTATGAAAAAAAAATCTAAGAACCCATAAGGAGTGGTACTTTATAATAATGGCGATTCGATATTATTTTTAAAACAGAAATATTATCGGTCGAATACGCTTTCGGGAAAACTAGAAATTCTATGAAAATATTTCGAGTAAGTTATTATAAAATACAACCAATAAACATTCCGGATTTCAGACAAGTAAAAATAGTACATGCTGAATCATAAAAAAAAAAAATAATAAACAAACAATAACAAACAAATAAATAAAGGGGATTCTATTCATGTGAATTTGTTCACCCTAATGGAAAAGCTGCGGTGCTGATTCGTTGAATTTTTCCAAAGACGTCTAAATAATTGATCTGGTAGATTTTATGAAAAAAAAAATCCGAACGATTTTGGTCTGAAAGGCTTAAACAATTTTTACGGTTTATATAAAGTATGACGTCACGTTTTCGATGTGGATTATTGCTTAATTTATTATTATTAGTGTTTGAACTATTCAACGTTTTGCAGGTATACATGAATGGATAACAAAGTAAAAACAAATATCATAAAAACGTTTTTATAGAATACAATTTACAAAAAAACAATGTAGGTAATCACTCTACTATATTATTATACTAGGTGTAAAATGTACTTCGCTTTTAACTATATTTGGTATATTATTACTCGTCTGATAGGTTTAACAAAAATTGGTTGTATAGGTAATTTATTTATTTTATTGGCCTTACTGAGAGATGTGATAAATATTTAATGTTTCATATACCACTAGTCTCGATAATTTTCAGTTTACACGAAACTTGTTTGGTTTTCACTAAAATATAAAAAATAATTTTTCCGAACAATAAAATTACATATAATACATCCCAAAATACTTATAAATAAAAACGTTTCAAACGAATTTAATTACGTATATAATGCACAAAAACATTTTTATAGTACTACGTACTTGGATATTGAAAATTTCTTCTAACCACTACACTGCACATGTATTACTGTAAATTATAATAAAAATAAATTAGGTAACTAAAAATTGTTATTGTCGTGGTGTTCTCCCACTCGTAAATTAATATTTGAGCGAGTAAGCTTTAAGTAAGTACACATACAGTTCGTATGCGATTCTTTTGTTATTTCGACATTATTGTTACATTATTAGCTATAAATAAGTATTCGTTTTAATGCAAACGAGTAGTATTCGTTAGGCGTTATTTCATCTCACTATACATGAATCAGAAAAACGTTTAAAAATATGTGTGTGAATTTTTACAGTTGGTCTTAAAATCTAAACCGACCGCACATTTATTATATCGAGCATGCACTGGCGGCATCACATTTTTTTCTCTAAGCCATTAGACGCATTTGTATTTGAACCGCGACCATACGAAAAAACCGTATAATATTTGAAACAGAGAAGGTATGAGAAAAATGATATAAATCGGTATCATTGTTTGATTTATAAGAGATACACAGATATCAGCTCTATGATAAATATATAAATCAAATAATTATTCGAATAAAATGTTTACTATATAATAATATTATGTACTCGAGTATGGTGAATGATTAAAAAATCTAAGCTGTTTCATTAATTTATAATATTCTTCTAATTAGTTGTGTTGTATGTAAAACATGAACTTGAACTATAGACTTTAATTATATAATTTATTACAATCATGACTCATAGTTATTATTATTATTATTATTATTGATGATTATAAAGGCTTGTACTTTCGTGATGACTTTAGCTAGTATACCAAAGACCATATTAAATTAAAACTTGATAATAATTGAGTTTATTGTTGTTTGTTCAGTAGCATTACATGTATTAGTAATTGTTTTAGTTGATGTTTGTGTAACAATAGGATTCCCCAAATTGATGGTTTTAAAAATAAAAATAATTAAGCAATTGTACTATACCACGTAATTATTGATTTTTCACTTATTGAAAATGTACACAGTCGGCTGAAAATTACGAAATTTAATTTAATTCGGTTAAAATTTAATGCTCAACGGATGAGATCAAGAAACAGAGTAATGTATATACTATATAGTGCATGGCAAAGTTATTTGTTGTGTAATATATAATATAGGTTTATACCGATGTTAGAAATATTCAGCTTTTCACGCACACCACCACGGAACCTTGGTCGATCGGAACCCAAATGAATATAAACGAATTTTGTGTGTACACTGAATCGGAATTCTGGTCAGCGTAGATATTGTTGATTTGTTTTGGGAGCTATGTCTTGTGTGTAATTGTTCTAATAGATTTTTGTTCAATTTCATTTTAAAATCGAATGAAATATCTCTGGTATTTCGAATACCCAGCCAGGTCCCGAACATGAGAAATATACCTAATCTACGTGACGATACAGACTTACGTGTATTTGTTGCAGGGTTTTGTCGATAATTCTCCCTATTTCGTACTGACGTCATATCGATCACCACGATACAAAAGTACCAAAAATAATTTTCTAGTCGAAATTTTAATTATTTCGGCAGTAGACGGTATAAGTAATTGAATGTTTAATGGTATTCTGACACATGGAATAAATTAAAATCGTTATTTTATGGAGTCCTAGTGAAATTACAAATAATTATTACAAACAATATACAAGTTAAAATGTTTATCTTGTGGAGTCTGCAGGACATAGACGTAGCTAAAGTTATTGAATTGAGTGGGCTCGAGCCCATAGCTAACAAAAATGTATTATTTCAATAACTTGTTTGTTTAACACATTCATATTTCATTTAGGTGGGCTCGAGAGGCTGAAGGGTGGGCTAAGCCCACCCAAGCCCCCTCCCCTTTTTACGTCTATGCTGCAGGATCACGCTATTCCATAATATATATTAAGTAATACGATTTGTTATTTTTTTTTAAAACATTTCAATGATACAATTTTTATCACGCGGCGTCTTGAATAGGCAAAACAGCTACATCTTTAAATTATACAACCCAACGAGACTGATAACGAGACTTTAAAAATAGTATTGCTTTTATATTATGCACAAAATACAACAATGCATAGCATAACATCCAATTTTTTTTTAAATACTTATGATTATTATTGTGTTGCTAATATTTTAATGTCACTAAAACATCTATTTTCGTTCTAATAGTATAAACTGCTCGGTTGCAAAATACACTTTGTACCTACTTTTGTTTTTAAGAAAATATAATATTATCATGCTGATATAATGGGCAGGCAAAAGTAGTAATGACATGAGAATGCATATTATATTACACTGCAGTTGTTGAAATGAAATAAAATAAATGATACTTATATGAAGTAATCTGCTAAAAATATATAATTTAATATTATATACAAGTATATTACATTATGCCATGTAAGTATACACGGCAATCTAAAACTTGTCTAAATTCGTAAAACAATGAAATGACATCACGTATTCTTATAGTAAGTAATTTTATATTACTATGTTGGGAGAACGGAAAAGCAATTTAAATTAGACTGGCTGGACTATAAAAGATTGAAAAACTCGAATTGCTGAATACATCGATAAATAAAAGATACGTGCATAACGCGATTTGGATATTATGGCGGATGAGCGTTGTGCGTAAAATGTATTATTATAGAATCAATTGACATAGCGAAACCTTAACGGACAGATAAATTCAGTTAACCGTGAATCGTATATAGTCGATTATACGTCTACAACAGTTAAATTAAGAATACATATTAATAAATTGTATAGTATCATTTATTATAATAAAGTTGGAGAGTGGAAATTGGGTGAAACGTTATAGTAAAAACAAACACTTACGTTTACTACAAACCACAATATATATATATATATATATAATAATATTTCAATTGAATAAAGGTTTTGATTTCTTCCTTTGAGGTTAAAAACCGGTTCTTTTACCCTTAAAAAAGTTGTTAGATTTGTATTATAAATTTAATAATTAGTCTTTACAGGCATAAAACATATACCTAGTTAAAATTTAAAAATTAATTGTTGAAAAAAAAATTGAGTGTGTCTGTTAACGAATAAACCATATTAATAAGTGTAGAACAAATGGGTTATTTATCAACGGTCAAACTACATAATATAATAATATTATTTACATACACTGACACTTTGATCGTTAATAACACATTAACGCATAGTAATTTTAGAGCATAATCATTTTGTGTACCAGACCTAATTTTATAGTACCAGCAGTAGCAAAAATTTATAAAACAATAACTTGTAAACACGCTGTAAATTATTATTTTCAATTTATTTTTTATTCTACCATTCTAGAGGATTAAAAATAATTGCATTAATATCATAAAAAATATGGTACAATACCTTACATAAATTACACGAGACGCCAATACATGTTCCATAATATTATCCTTATCACCCTCTACGCACAGGCATAAAGCCTGATCCACAAACCTAACACTTTTGTAACTTTTTATATCGTTGGGTAAAAACCATGATCTTGACGGTACGAATTGGTACAAGCATGTGGAGTATCTATAATTAATGACTCTGGTTTGAAGAACGGAGGCTAGGTGTTTCGTGCACGAGACCAATAATCCATGTACACGGTTAACGCTTTGGCGGCCTAAAACATCACGTAATATTTTTCACAAAAATCATCAATACTCATACATCATATAATATTTAGCAAATGCGATCACTTAGGTGTTGAAGAAAGAAAACGATTTATCATCCGATTTCGTCGATCTCTATATAAAGCAAAGTGTGTATATATTATTTTCGTTTCTTCTACATATTATACGCTTAATTGTGTAGCGTGAAGATTGTATGTTATATAGACGTAGAATGTTCAACAAAACTATTGTAAGAGTGGTTTTTTCGTAAAAAAAACCAATTTTAGAAACTAAATATTATCCTACAAGGTAGCAGATATACGGATTGATCAACTTAACGTGAGACAATGTTTCAAACTCTATTTCGTACAACATTAACATTTTTTTAAATATTTCTTTCGAATAATTTTAAGTTGTTACTATTTTAAAATTTATTTTATGTTAAAACTAAATTAAATTATTTACATTTTATATTCTGAAGCAGAATATTACTAGGAATATTTTAATCTATAAAAATCAGACTAGTAGTAATAATTATTTGAAGTTTTGAAAAGCGGAGTAGTAGGTCGAATCTTGAGGGGTATCTCTGTAGTACCATTCCACTCAGCTAATCTAAACTTATAAGTTATAAGTTATAACTCATAAAATACTAGTCAAAAATTCGATTTTTATTTTTTATACAACGAAGTACTTCAAAAAACATATAAGTGCTACTTGAAATAAAAAATTTAAATTTAAAATGTATGTTTTGATTAAAAAATTTAAAAAAAAACTATAGCAATAAAAAATCTTTTTTTTTAAGCGTATCTATGTTTTTAATTACTTCAAATTGTGCAAAAAATATACTATTAAAACTCAAAAGTTAAAGTTAATAGTTTTTGAAATAATACGTATCTCGTGTTAAATTGATCACCCGGTATAACATTTAATGCCATATACTATTTAAACAAGAACCCACGTAATGCGGAGTAAAAAAAATACCTGAAATCAGAAATACCTACATCTAAACAGTAACGAAACATTATTATACGTGTTTATTGACATGTGTAAATACTAATCAAACTGTTTATAACATAATATATCATATATGTATATCTCATACGCTCGTTCAATTTCGTTTAAGCGATTTTTCTAAGAATCTAAAAACAAATCAAAGAACAATTTATGCTATAATTTTAAAAGGACATGTCGATATCGCACAGTATATCGTACATCTATGATGTTCAACATTTTTTGAAAATAATATATTTTTTTTTTTATCACAATATAATGATCTAATTATAAATGATGGGTGCAAATAAATATTTTGTTACCTACTTTGTTAAAAGTTTATTTACTTTAAATTTAATAGAGTTTAAGGCAGGGTAAATCCACTCATATTATTTAATTTTTCACTAGGAACGTCGTACAGAATAATTATTATTAATAAATATAACTACGATATAAAATCGGAGGTCTACAAAGGGGTAATTTTTATGCAAATTGACAGTTTTCAATAGATTCGGAAAATAAGATCAGCAAGATCATAAACTAAGTTTTATTGCTAACTTTTTTTTTAACATAATATAAATGATCAATATATTTGATTTATAAAAGTTTTTTTTTTTTTTTTACTTTACTTTCTTACCATTTCTGTTATCATTGATCATTCATGGAAAATTAAATACCTAATTATTATGTTTGGATATAATTTTAGTTTTACGCTTCATATTTGGTTAAAACAATTCAAATAACTATGTTTAAAATAATATAAAATAATAATATATATAATTATATGTAACAGTGTTAAAAGGGTTAAATCCCTGGGCAAATTTGTCAAAAGCAAAGATGAACAGGATCAGCTAGTTATTGATAAACATTTTTACACCTTCGTCTTTTAAAATTCAGTCGTTTTATTTTTTTGCGATCAATCAAAGATTATATTATATGTATACGTATATAAAAAAAACAATATTATCCAAGCTTATTTATATATTAAGAATTTCATAACTTATGAGTTGTTAATCACATCTAATGAAGGATTTAGAAACGCTGTTAGTTTTAAATAATAATAACGAAATTATATTATGTATATGATGTATGTATGTCTAACTACAGATGTCATACCAATTCAAAATTTAATGATTTTCGTGATTAAATTAGCATTTGAAATAACAATAAACACATCAAATAGTCAATCGCTGTAAATAATATATATGTGTCGAGTTTAGTGAATCAATGTTTTCCATTCAGTTAATATTATATTATTTTGAATACTTCCGCGTATGACGTGTATAATATTTATCTGTGTATAAACCAAACAGTTTCATCCAAACATTGAATACCTAAAAAAACATTACAAATATATAATTATATTGTATATTTATATCAATCAAATAACACTGAATTTAATTTATGTTTATTATAAGATTAATTTTTTTTTGTTTTTGTTTTTTAATTTGTACCATCTGTAAATATAGTTTTAGCACTAAAGATATAGACAATATAGGATATAATAAGTCAATGTAATTAAAATGAAAAATAAAGAATGCTTAACTAGATAAAACTGTTCACAGAATGGGCGAAGCTAAGAAATTCAGGCACTATAATTGTGTTATAAATTATATATAATTGTTATACAAACAATTGTAGTAAAAACAAAAAGGTAAATAAAAAAATGCATTATTTTTTGATGACCTCGTACGTTCACACATACCCACCCATAGGACCCATAATAAAAAAATATATACAACAGCTGTATATATATATATATATATACTAGTATAAATAATGTACATATTGTAAAATCACAGATAGCTATAAATAAAATATCGGTATTTGACTAGCCGTTATCGCGTATTTCGAGTTCGATGACTTTGAATCACTATACATACTCGTATACCATTAAAGCAGCTTCTATTATAATATAACCACGTACGTGAACATCGGATCGAATCGACGGTAAGCTATATTAGCTGTATACCGCACACGCGTTTTCGTTTATAAATAATTATCCCTATTATGTTATAACATAATATATTGTATTATGAGTATGTGCGGCTGTGAATAATAAAATGTCGCTGCATTGAAAAAAAAAAAACCGAAAAAGGTTAATTAATTTTTCGAATATTATTATCATGTGTATTGCATACGCTTGTGCGCAGTGGATTAAATGAATAATACACAAATGAAGTCGTATAAAATTGGTATGTTCGATTATACGGGGATATGATGATGACGACAATACTCGCGTTAGATGTCGCAGGACGGCAAGCTGCAAAATGGCTTCCATGAACGATATTATATTTAATCAAATCAAATGTATTCATATTTTTTCAAAAGGAGCGAATATAGGGTTTTTTTTTTTTTAAAAAAAACTATTAATTCTAAGTGGTTTCTAATTAATTAATGTATAGTTTTTTTCGCGACAAAACTTCGTGCCCTTCATTCAATTACATCTATTGCATTTGATATTGTATATAATACCTGCACGTCTTTCGATTTTTATTAAGTGGTGAAAATGACAAAACTCTTCGGGATAACAATAAATGCAACTGCACAAACAATTAAAATGTCAGACCGTGTGTCATACTGTCGTCCCTGCAATTTGACATGTTATATATTTTGGCACATTATTTATACGAAATACAATTACAGCAGCGACGCCGACTCCCGAATCATTCAGACGACGTTATATTACAAAATATTGGTTATCTAATAATATATTTACGCGTGTACCTATGTACGTATGTTTTTGTTAATATAATCTATAATGGACGCATTTATATTCGATCACATATGTCTGTACATCTGTACATATTTTATTAGCTAAAGTGGAGCAATTTTAAATCAAAAATTAAAAAATAAATATAGTCTTATATACAATTGTTAATTATTCGTTCTTTGATTAACATATTAATATTTCATTAAATATGGCTTTTTCAATAACAAATTCAATAGACCATCATATTTTTTTACATCAAAATTTACAAGCACTCTATAAAAATTGTATCTCTCGTTTATAACAGCATCAAAGGCAATAGGATATTATGATTTCGTATTACTTGAAAAGAATTATTAATCAATGACCATATATTTTAATCATAAGTATTGTCTGTTATTGTAAAATTTAAATCGTTTATAAGTTTTTGAAAATAAGTCTAAGTCTTTAAAAAAATTGTTTAACTTTATTTCAATACAGAATATTTTATGAAAAACTAGTATGTATAAAAATCAAATAATTCTAGACGAATAGTACATGAGTTATAATTGTTTTTTTTTATGCTCAAATTACAGAATAAAGTGACATGAATGTAACTTTAAAAATGTTATTTTACTATATCGCCCCTCCAACTATAAATAAGTGCTTGTAAACTAATTAACTACTAGTCCGAAATTAGATTTTTATGTATAATAAAATTTTTATGTTTTTATGTAAATACTTCGAATATTTTAGTTAAGAATATTAATCTAAAAACATATACTGTTTTTCATAAAAATAATAACTAAGATTACTATATCGATAGTAAACACTAAACACTACTTTATATTTTTTTAGATTTTGAACGGAGTGATGAATTTATTTTAATGTTGTTTTTGAACGAGATTAAGTTATGCCAGTAAGACGATTTTTATAAAAAATATATCAATCATTTTAAAACTATAAGACATAAGTGTTTTATTTCAAATTAAATTAATATTATATAATACATTAAATATTTAAATTTATTTCGAAAATCGAAAAGTTTAAAATAACTTTTGGTACCTATACGATATTATTATCGATAATATTCGTTTTGTAAACAATAAATACACATTAGATATTTCCTTACATATTAAATTATATACATAATGGTTTACTTGGTGTATTAATTTAACTTTTATAAATCGGACATCAGAACGTTTGTACATATTTTAATGGCACGTTTATAAGACCTAACCTAACGCGTAAATAATGCCTCTTGCTGTCTCGTGGTAGTTAACTGCATGTTGTACGAGGTTTTACCGCGCTGGCTGCATCAGTATGTATATTAATCATAATTAAAAGAAAAAATTCAGTTTATAAGATTAAAATTCACACCACTACACATCCGACATCCTTGGTCGTATTCGTATTGTATACACGACCTTACGAGCGCCCTATAGTAATAATAATATAATACCTATATGTAACACCACGCAAAGTGGGTACGTCGAAAATACTTAAAATATTTAAAACGCTAAGTTATTTAATTACTGAAAACAGTCAGAGAGAAAAAATGTTTTAACATCCTTATTTTTCGTTGGCTTTTTGTATGCTAATTTTTTTTTTTTTTTTAATCGCGATCGTAACCGGAAACCGCTTCGTAAGGTTCTATATACAACCGACGTGTCGGCTGGAGAAGACGGACGTCTATTGCAGAGGCGGGCAAAAAAAAGTATTATTTCAAAATAAATTCTAATGCGTCAACTGCGATGGATGAGAAATGTGATATTGTATATGTTCAAGGTAGATATGTATTTTAAAATTGCCTATAATGGCAGTGCGACGGGCATTGTAATTGTTTGATGCTTAACTAACGATAATATGACGAAACTTTATGTAATCTAATATAAATATCAGGGATGGTCATGAGGAATAATATGAGTTAAGTTAGGGTATATATATAAGAAATCTATTTATTAAATAGTTTTTATTTTTATTGAAAACCGTTGTCCAGTAACACAAATGGGAAAAATATTCATGGGATCCTTAAGCACGCAGACATTTTTTTTATAAAATAAAAGTACATAATTTTAAGTTTATTTGTATTTTTGTTGTCTTATATATAAAACCGGATTGCTTATATAACTATAACATATATTAAAATATAGCATATTCTATTATTGTTTTTGAGGGAGCTTTTAGTGACCCTCCCTTATTTGTGATACTGCTGTGTATCTAAATATTTATGTTCGGTGCAACAACAGTTGATATGATCAATGATAAATGAACAAACATCTAATAGTACTTATGGTTAATGAAAATTAGGGTCAACATACAACGAAAATAACATCATATCGTTCATAATGAGTAGCTTGACAATTTTCAATTGTGTTATATACAAGTATTTAAATCTTCCTTTAAATGCAATGACACATAATAATCAGTAATTACAACTTTGTAATTGCGAGTCTAAAATAACCAATCTCCCACTATTCTTGGAAATTACCATTTTGACCTACACTGATTTTTAATATAACGTAGGTATAGGTACTACACCTAAATTATTATCAATTTACAATATTACCTATATCATTGTTTTATTCGTTTTCGAGTTGAAATTTGTTTTTCTCTTTTAAATTTCAGATTAATCTTGGTTTCATTCTTGCAGCAACTTCCACAACTACGGTATAATTACTATAACATCTGTTAAGTGTACATTAATATTCTTCGTTCTTCGACATGATAAACAAATACGATTGAATTCTATATTATACCTACTCTATGTATATATTGTCAATATAACATGAACTTTCATTAAAAGCGCTTTGCGAAGACAAAGAGCCACATATGAGATGCGCCCTATAGCTAAATGTCATGAAGCGATCGTGAAATTCTAACTTACCATAATCATGTTTTATTTATGTTTCCGTCAGCAGTTAGTAATCCTTCATCTCCAGTACTTTGCAAATCAATGGCACTGCAACAAGGATACATTTATATTTTGAAATTCGATCGATTGTTTAAAAAATAATTGTATTCTCATAAACGACCATAATATGGTGTAAATCTAAAAATTCAACAATTTAATATTAATATTATTGAACACTTTGATACATAGTAAATATATGCAATTCACCAAGCAAACTCATCGCCTTTTATTTATCTAAGAATTAATTTATTCAAATTTTTATTTTAAATTTTTTAAATATACCTACGTAAATAACATATTTTAAAACTGTAAAGATACGAATTTTTGTTTTTTAACTTACCACTCTCTACCTTCTTTCTTATTAAAAAATATTTAGCAAATATGTTTTTTTTTTTAATTTTGATATACCTAATTCAAAATTCAAACAATTTAGTATTTTCTGTTGTTAATAATGATAACACTTTTTTAAAAGGGTTTTATAAAAATATAAAATATATCATGTTATCATGTAATATTGTATCTAGTGTTTATTGTACTTGTAATGTTTTTACAAATTATAAAAAAATGTAGACAGATTAATATTAATTACTAAAATGTTCAAGTTACTAAAGCCCTTATATTTCCCAAATCCATTATCATGAACTTATAATAAAGTAATTGATTATTTTTAATACACAGAGTTAAATAATTCAAAACCTCGTTTAATTGTTAATTTTGATGAATTTTTCAAAAAAAAAAAAAATCCACTAAATAATTTATATAGTCGCTAAGTTCTCATTTTAAAAATAAAAGTTTGTATTGCCATAGGAAAATCTTTTTAGGTAGAACAAAAATCTCTAGAATTTTAATATGTGGTCTTTAAATACATTTAAATTTTCAAAAGATTTTGTATTTATTGGATTATATGAAACGAAAAGAGAAGGTGAGAATGTTTGGTGAATCACCTGTATAATACATCATAACAATACATTAAAAGCAATTCAGTCCATTTGCATATTCTAATATTATTGTTAGCGTTTTAATTATTTCAATACGCTATAGTTATAGAATTACCTATATTATTAAATACCTATGGTGAACTCTGTGTATAGATTTAAATGATATCGTAGGGCTGGCTGATAGTGATTGATAGATTGATAAATTCCTGGAAATTTGCATTCATCATTTATCTTGTAGTTCCTCTTCAAGTGCAATGACTGGAACGTGAATCACAACCAGAACTACTATGTGCATTATAAAATACTTATTGTAAACTGTTTTTTGTGTGAAATGAAAAGCACTGCACCTCAAGAACCTTTTAAGGACCTACCCAATCTAGACAATATCAATTACGATGTGTATATATTTTTATATAAATATCCAGTATCCATATAATATAAATATTAAATATATAATAAATATAAAATAAAAATTTTCAAGAATATATTGGGTGTTGCAAAAGCGCAAGGCATATAATAGTAATAATTATTATATTAAAAAAGATTTAGTTTAAGCCATGGTCTAGAAATTTTAACATGAGTATCGTATTATCAAGTAACACCGTAGGTGCAATAACACCTTCATACAATTAAAAATTGATAGCAGTCTACCAAATTACAAATTAGCAACAGAATATAGTGGGATGACATCTCAAACGTATGCAATATAATTTTACTTTAAATTAAACAAATAAACTATAAATGAAATATATTACTCGTTGTATAAATGAATTCATTCAATTATAGCCAGGTATTGTTTTGATTTTGTATTAATATTAATTGTATTTTACAATAATAATAACCGTTATTATTATTATGGCATTTTTTATTCGTGTATTATTGAATGGTGTAATAAAATGTTTTATAAATGTGTTATTATTATAGCAAATATGAAAAACAAAATATATAAAAATAATCCACTTTACAATATATTGTAGCAAATAATTTTTATTTTTTGGTTTAACTCGTGAGCTGAAAGAAATTGGTTTTACAATGATGTATATTTTGTCTAAGACTTTTCTAGTACAGTATATAATATAGGAGACTGTTCCAAAAGCTGCATATATTATAGCCTCTCTGGATAGATTGAAAAAATGACGTAGTACTTTTGTTAAAAAACACCATTTTTAGAATTTCCCAATAGTATTCAAAAAATGTTGAAAATCTCCAAAAATAACTGTTTTAGTTACTGTTCGTCTGTTTTAACTATTCTATTTTTGGTTACAATATAATAACTTTAAATACCCGAAATGCTTAATTAATTAGGTACCTACTAAATAATTACGTATCGTTATTATTTTAGAGGAACTTAACGAACTAATGATTATTTGTTTGTGATAGATTTTTCCGAAAATTAAACAGTATAAATGTACAAATTTATATAGATAAAATACTATTTATCTAGATAAATAATATAAGAAAATGAGTATTTGACCATCAAGTAATTAATCATGATAAATATAAAATAAATAGATATCTAGAAATATTTAAGTTCTCTTTTGTAAACATAACTCTTTTTGATTATAGTTGATAACTGCTTTTCATATTAGAAGACGGTAAGAAGCTCCGAATTATAATATTATTTGACTCTTACTGAAAAAGAGTTAAAATTTTTATTCTTATTCAAACTGACAGCAATAAAAAAAATTTTAATAAATGATACAGCAAACTTAAAATTGTAGTTATAAAAATATAGTGGTTAAATAGATAACACTCTACTGTAAAGTGTATAATAGATATCGAGTGGATGACTATAATGACGTGTAAATTTGAATTCAATGGTATATCATTGTATGCGTAAACGATTCTGAGCGGAGTTAGTCTGTCAATTTATAACAAAAAGTTCATATATTTCATGTTTCGTGTTATTTCTATTAAAGAAATTTATTTTATACTATAACTTATTAGTAATTATAACAAAGTTAATTAAATTTGTTTTTTTTTCCGAAAATATTGTATTAAAAATATCATGGTGACATGTTGTGTAAAATATACAATAATATTAGTAAAGTGTTTAAGTCCCTGCGATGTTTTTGAACTATAACAAAGATAAGTATGATTCTATTTATTCATAATTGATATATTTAACTAAATGAAAATTTGAGCATAGAATATCTATTAAAATTAAATTAACTTTCCAGATGAACTTTTTTTAACAAAGTTAAAAATATATGATTAAACTCCAATAAATGTCCTAATCTTAGATATAAAAGAACTATTTTTATAAATTTATAGCTACGAAACAATTTAAAAATTTTTATTATTCCCTCTAAAATGTAATCAAAATTTTAAATTAAAACGCTTACCTATACTACAAAAGCAAGTCCCGATTTTTTGTAACGCATACAATTCACATCGTTCAACGTATAGTCACCAAATTATTTACTGTTAGGTATACCTGACAATTAACAAAAAAAGCAAAAATAAATTAATTTAGTTGGAATCAGAATGACGTAAAATGAATTTATATATAAAAATTTAATTTCTATCTCATATCTAAAAAAGAAACATATGCTTTAACATGCTTTAATATTTGAGCCCTAATTATATATTATAATAATAAAATCGTATAAAGCGTATAGTTTAGCAATCACTCCCGACTTACCTTAGAATGTGTGATGTATAGAATCGACGATGAATCAATTGTAATTTCCGACATATAGGTACGAGATGTGACAACGACTCGATGCTTTGAACGATCCTGCCGGGTTTGAAGTATAGATCATTGCGTTCAAACTACGACTGACATACATAATCTTGAGACTCAAGTAGTTAAGATAAATTAAAACGCGTCCAATAATAATAATAACCAATAGAAAAATAAAATAGTAAGTCAGTAGCGCGCTGATTGGCTGTATGATGCGAAACCGCACAAAAGCCATGCCCATTGTTGTTTGTTTAATAATAATTATTATTGTTATTCATTTAACGACGTTATAATATTATTAAATAATATTTTTTTAGGGTGGTAGAAAAATGATATTAATGTGAAAAAAAAATTATTTTTATTATCTATAAGTAAATTTATAAGAATTTATAAACACCTTAAATTATTCGTATTTTGCGTAAGTATAAGATATGTACACTTAATAGTATTTTATGATCGAAATAACTTTAAGATAAATAAACAGCCCCACAATTTTCAAACAACTATTAGCGAAGGCGAAGCACGCGGGTGACAGCTAGTAATAAAATATTGTGATTATACACTTTCTATATTTTTTAATTGGCGAATGAAAAACTTTGTACCTATTTAATTTTCCCCAAAAAAAATTATTTTTTATTGATATTTAAAAAAATGGAAATTAAAAAAAATGTATAAGCAAGCTGAAAAAGAGTCAAACAATTTTGAAAATTACTATAGATATATTATATATATTATGTATAGAAAATATCAAATTTAAATTTAGTGGATATTTCCAGTATCTACTGTGAATCGTTTTTGATTTGTACCAATAAAACAAAATTCATTTTATTAAATAATGAGTGGAAATTTCCACTTGTTCTTAATTTACCCTAATAGTATAAAACCTACAAAACCGGAAAATCGATTTTTTACACGACTTTAATATTATATTATAATAGCATGTATAATATCATATTATATTATCATGTATTCAATAGAAGAGCGTATCGAGATTATTATTTTATATAATAATACCATATAGAAATGGACGTCAACGCCGTGCTATTTATTTTATCTCTCTGACCCACGTGCCATAATTCAAATCTGCATTCAGTAGACAAATCTTATATTGATAATTTTAATATAAAACTGAATTGGCCTATTATCAAACATTAAGTGGAAAACATTACTTATGAATTCTTTGTTGTAAATATATAAGCAATATATGTATGAATATAATTAAATTGTAAAGATAATTTTTAAAATAACTAGATTAATATTAACTTATATAGTTATATTAAAAAATGTAAATTAGAAATAAAATGTGAACTTGACACATTAAAATCACATATTATATCATATACGCGCGATTTACATAGCTTTAATGAACCAATGCATAATCACAATTTTTTTAATTTTTAATCCTATAACAGATCGATTGGCTTTAATATCAGATTTAAAGCCCACCTTCACGGTGGCTCTGGAGCTAACACAGTACAAGATTGGTTTTGTTTATCGAAAATTTGCTGTTTTATCTCCGGATTAAAAAAAGAAAACAAATAATGCGCTGGATTCACCTTAAGCATAGATTAGTATACCTATTATTCCCTATTATTCTCTATTCATAATTGTAGGCTTTTAAGAGTAAAACTTTATCCTTATAAATTATCACTTTTGATATGAAATACATGTATTATACATAATTTAGCAATTCAACCGTATGAAGATAAACGTCAAGTTTGGATAAATATTATTTATTTCAACTACCTAATAAGCGGTTTACTAAGTTCAATGACAACCCATAATTTTAATTTTATTCGATATAATATTATGCAGAGGAATATATTTTATCTAAAAATGGTGGAGTTGATATTGAATACTTTGCCTATATTGATAATTAATACTCCACATCAGTCATATAATAAGAATTTTTAATACTATTACAAACCATAATTTATTTTTTCAATATTTTATATTCACGGAAATACACGATTCAAATTGAAAATTAAAATAAATAAATGTGTAAAAAAACTAAAAATAACTGATAAAATGTAAATTATCATAATAAAAATGTAAAATGACAGAATATTATGTGTAATGAGTGTTATATTGTCTTATAGATTATGAGTACGCATTGAAGCTTTGAATTTTTTGCATTAAATATAAACTGAAAATTATCATGGCTTACGCTGTAACAAGATACTTATTAGATTCCTAACTTATTTGTATTCCTCGAAATAATTTCTGAACAAAACCACTTGTACACTTGTAATATATCAAAATTATTATATTATTTTAGTTTTACCTATAGTAATAAATGTTATTTTGCTCATTATTTGTGTAAGCTTGTTCGCTCGAATGTACATATACACGGGTAAAATCATCATCTGTATCTCTAGAGACGTAAATATAAGTTCTATTAGCCTAATGACCCGGACCGAAGGGTTTGGTCAAGTATAGAGTGACTATAAAACGACGTATATATCACCAATTCTCCAGTGTTTCCACCTATATTTTCTGATATAATTTATCGACAAATTTCTTGCTGGTAAGGTATTTGACAACCGTACCCTGGACGGTACATACTAAATTATCTTCCTGTAATCAATTTAAAATAGTGAAGTAACAAATGGAAATACGAATGTAAAATTTTATAATTCTGCATTAAAGGAAAATTATTATATTGGAGATATAAAGTAATTAAGTAATAAGATAGATGAAAAATGTGTGTGTTTTCAATCAACAAAATAATAGAATATTTTGAATATTTTTACTCGACTGTGGTGTGATTGGTTTATTGAAACAAATATTGCGTTTTTTGAGTGATGTCAGCAAGACGTTAACCTACAGAAAACATTAAATGAATTAACAAATTCCTATAATACTTGTATAGTTATATGCAACAAATTTGCTGCAACTACAGTAGTATTCTTTAATAACATTTATAAGCAACATTTCAAGAGATGGTGTATTCCAACAGCTGACAAAATAAGTGACTCAAAAAGAAAAAAATGTTGTACTGTTTTTTTCATGATGATAATGACGACTAAAGGATAAATATCATACAAATATATTTTTTTAATATTACTAACTCAATACTGTATATGAATTTAAACATCGTTTTTAAATCGTATCACCCGTATAAGTTTGTAGTATTAATATTCGATTTTTTTGTAACACAATCACTTTTGAAAACAGATAATATTACTGTAAAAGAATGTAACGTAGTCGAGGAAACCTTATTACGATATTGGTTATCCGGGGAAGGTTTTCTATTCATTATGGATAAGTTTTCCGTAGCTGGGGGTTAGTGCACTATTGTGAGGTGTTTGTCAATAATAAGATACGTTTAGTTTATATATCTAATAAATATATATTTTAAATATACCTTACAGTTTTTGGTAGATGGCTGTTAATAATAATTGTACTGCTTGGTTCGCTTGCGTTGATGGTCAGTGGTGAAATCGTGTCGTGTGTAATTTTAATATATTAAATAATAGCTTGGACGTGTAAAATGTGTTGAGTGTGTAATATTTTGTGTTTAATGTATATAATATACATAGGTATTTATATAGGGTGTAACGAACGTTACACTTCTTTCAAACGTTATAAATCAGATATAAGTGTTGATTCAACATATTAACAGTTAAAGAAATAATAAGACGTATTACTTAAATAGTGTTTAAACCTAATTGAAACTTGAAAACGGTTTTGCTATAAAATTACTCTGATAATATTAGATATATTACAAGTAGGTAAGTGAATAAATAAAATATGTTTAAAATTATTATCAGTAACCGTTTAAACAGTAGTAAGAATGACTTCTTTCAAATCTTAAGGTAATAAGAGCTATTAAAGAATTAAATTAGATTAAATTATTCCCCAATACATTTGTTATAAACACGGAACATAAACGTTCCAATTGCAGTACAAAAAAGATTAATGTGTAAACTAGAAAACATTGTAACATTTTTTTTTAAATATAAGTCTAGAAAAGTGACCTTTTATATGAAAATGAAATGTATCATTATTATTATTTTTGTTGAATTTTTTAAAATACTTTAAATTAGTTATACTATACAGTACACTAATTTATATTACATTATTAATATAACAAAAATAATAAATAAAGAAAAAACTATTAAGTATATCGCTTTATACTTATGTGTCCTTTCTAGATTTAAAATATACTAAAATATTTGGTTCTAAAATGCCCCTGCTGTAAATGTAAATTTTAAACAATTAGAAAAGTTAATTTATGATGATTTTAAAAGCATTTTATTTTATTTTTTTATAATTAATTTAAGGTTTTTATTCTACTGTAGGGATTTTTAACAGGAAATGCGAAATAAAGATATTATTGATTCAAAAAATAATAACTACGTTTATTACAAAAAAATGAACATATATTATAATGGTCTGAAACGCCGGCTAACGAATTATAAGAACATTCTATATTGTAATAATTGTTAATCGTTGCCGTCCGTTGTCAATAAATACCCAACCCAACATATTACAAGATAACATTTAAAATTAAAATTATTATTTCTACATTACTTATACAATATACGTATTATGTAAATAAATAAATGTCCTTTCCACACATCACTTTAGCTTATTGTAAACATTAATTTTACAAATTGTGTAATACATAAAAAACGAAGAAAAAATGTGTATATAATTTCTAATAACATGAAATATAATATAAAGTGTAATAATCATATCTTTGACTTTTTCAGTATAACATAATTTCATATGTACCCTATAGGAAACATAGTTTAATTTCACCCTAGAGAAAAAAACCCTGTTACGGTAATATATGTTTATGTACAGGTGGTAAAAAAAAAAAAAAACACGAGGTACATTTTTGTTTATTCGGTCAATTTGTATGCATTTTTTTTTAACTTAGTACAATTGGATGCACTTAAAAATACTTTCATATTTTCAATACGTTTTAAGGGGGGG
>VUJU01000040.1:130337-155321 GCA_009835225.1 Aphis craccivora
AGGTGAATTATGTACTATCACATCCCTTTGTCGATTTAAACTCTAAACAGGAAATGCGGAAAATTGTATTATTATTATTACGTTTCGTTGCTGTACCTTTTACAAATGTACAACATAATATAAAGACATTAGTCATCACGTGCGAGCATCGGGAAAACCACAGTTATCTATTCTAATTCCAAAATCTGTGTAAGAAGAGAGTAGTGTTAGTGCTGTCATCTTTCCTAATTCCTATAGTATATATAGCCATGTACTGCGGTCGCATTACCTATATCATACCCGTGCCAACATACTATATTGTTTTCAACGCGTATACATCATGTATGATGTATTTTAACTGAAACTCATTTTGGAAATAGCTAATGATATTGTGTTCGTCTTTACTATTTTTATTATACGTTTATAACTACGTTTGATTAATTAATTAATTTAATTTAACTCATAAGCTTCAATATTTATAATATTCATGATTCAATAGCCAATACAATGGATTTTTAGATAAGGAAATAGCTTTATGGATAGTTAAATAAAAAATAATTCATGATAAAATGTTTGGTGTTAATAATAAAAAAAAAAAAAAAAAATTGTTGGGCTAAGATTTGTTGCTATAAGTTATGTCGCTTTTATTTTATTAGGTAGGCGCATGTAATAAAATAAAAAAAACCATATACCTATAGGTATAAATAATAAAAAATGAAATAATTATATAGACACTACGTGCACCCATGTATTTTATTAAAATGACTGTGCAATTTAATTATATTTGATCGATGAGTTTTGTTCGTAACAACGATTCGTGTAGTTTAGTAATGTGGTTACTGGCTACAGAATCCAAATTAGAACTTTAGAATATTATGACGTGTTAAAATGTGACTTATGAGGTAGATGCCATAGCACTTATTACAGACTTCCTAGTCAAGCAATGATTTTCCAATAAATTGAAATCCGTAAAGATTCGACTTACTAACACGCACAGTTATTTTAAGTGTATTTATATGATAATTTTGTAGATATTTGTAATAATATCAGTTTAATTCTAAAAAAATTTTTGTTGATTAATCGACTGAGTTATAAATGCATAATATATTATGCATAAAATTTACTTGAACGATATTTTCATTTTAAACTTTTATTCAGGGTGGTTTTTGTTTCATAATTCTAACTAAAGTAAATATACGTCTTTTCATAATAAGTTAAAAAGTACACAAAACTATTTGCTTAAAATGGTGATTTTTTATAACTTTAAATTTTCGGAATTAACGCGATTAATTTCATAATATAAACATTCAAATTATACAGAATAATTCATCAAGCGCCAGAATTTGAATAAAATCACTATTAAAGTAAAAACTAAAAATAGGGATGGGCGTGCTTGTAGTTAAACAACCTATATTATTTATTTTTTCAACATTAGTTGTAATAACTACCTATATAATTGGTTAAATTGAAACCTAATTAACTATAATGTATCAATGACCCTATAATCAACACTTAGGTCTTACTGGTACATATACTTGCTTTGACATTACTTAAATATTATTTTATTTTATGTAATATCTGTGGAACTGTGTAAGTGTAAGATATTATAAATCATATATTATTCGTCTGTTACAGCCTATATAACGGTGAAATAATTAATTGTGTAACTAATTGTTTGGAATGTAATATATTAAACTTATGTAATAATTGTGCATCATTAAACAATTTTCTAATTAAATTTATTGATTTTAATTTTTAAAATTGTCCACGCCAAATATTAAAAATAAATTTATATATGTTACATGGTATTTGGTAGCATTAGAAAAGATAGAAACCGAGTTAAGGCTACCGGAGAAACAAACGACTTAGGTTTAAACGAAGAAATCTTGTTACTCGAAGATAAAAAATAATAATATATAAACAACAATTTGTTGCAATAAATCTTAAAACTGTTTAAAACTTACAAAAACACCAAGATATAATAACAATAATAATAAAAAAATTACAAAATACAATATTATATGCTTCAATTAAATTGAAACTATATTCGAGCATTTTATTGTACTAACAAAAACTTATCTGTGTAAATGGTTATTATTGCGTTTTGTTTTTCCTTGAATTTAAAAATAACTTAAAATCTCGAATTGAAAAACTATTTTTTAATTGGACGTTTTGCATTTAAGTTTAATCTTAGTAGTGAGATTTTTAACGCTGAACAACATTTATTTTTATATGATATTTTTCTTAACCCATAAATACATATTTTTCCGCTTTACTCTAAAATATATTTGTCATCAATTTTTTAAAAATAAAAAAATATGGGTATAACTAATTATTAATAGCTATTGATAATGTTTTACTGAAAATCTTTTTTTTAAAATATCGATTACAGCATAGTTATTTCATTAGTTAGTTCATTTTTCCATTTCTTTTTGTTATACCATTAGAATACGACCCCAATTCAATCTGCATGGAAACTGTTATTGTCACCACCGCTACTATACAATTTTAAATTACACTTTCTACGCAATTAAGATAGTGTATTAAGCGTACATGTGGTTATAGTGCAAATGTTATTGATATACCTAAATATATTTCAATTTATGTCGCCTTCAATAAATAATTATATCATTATAATAATAAATTAATATTAAATCGCATCACCACCGCTAAATCTTTTAGTTGATACTTATAAGTACAGTTCTCAACTATATATTACTCATTTATATCATAGTATTTGGAAACTTCTTCGGAGCTATTTCGTTTTCTAGAGCTAGCTTATTTCTTTGATTAGACAAACGTCGTGAGCAAACAAATGCTGCCACAGCACAGTGGTCGCACCATGTACACCTGGCTAGCTTTAGGTATACCGAATTAGAAGTAAGACACTCGTTATTTCAAAACTATTGGAGTTTTAGAAAATATATTTTTCACCTAATTTTAAGTCATTAGAAATTAATTGTTTCTACAATTAATACATGTTTTACTATATTTTTATCATTATCGATTTTTATTTTGTATCTTTTTAATGAATATATGCATTTTTTATTCCTTATCTAAATCAAAATATTTTTTAAAGTACTTTAGTACAAGCAACTCGAATTCCTTGAGTAATTTATGAAATATAACTCATTTATAACTTATTATAAGTTAAGATCAGTGAAGTGGTATAACTAGGAGTGCCCTTTCATTTATAAGTCCTCAAAATTAAAAATGTATGATGTCATTCAAAGAATAAAAAACTTGAAACAAATATAAAAATAAAATACATTTTTATCAAAAGTTTTGTTTAAAACAATTTAAAACAATAGATATAAGAGAAATATTTTTAAAAGTTAATGGTTTTTGACATAATTAGTATGTTACGTTAAAAATATCACCGTAGGTCATAGATAAACAACAATTACATATTGATAATATTGATAATATAGGCTATATGAAATAAGCATCAAAGATATATTGTCAATGATACATATATCAATTGTGCCAAAATTAGTTGGAAATTGACGCCAAAGCTAAAGATGTAAGACGGAAAATCGGATTTGCATCAATATTAATATTATATATATAGTAAAAGCTATTCATTAGGAATACAGATTATAATATTGATACAATCGTCCTTTTTTAATAAAATGTTTAGAGATGGGCTGAGTATTCTTCAAACATTGAAAATCAATCGGATTATTGAAACAAGACGTTAGTTATTTGAAACAATCAGTATCAAGGTACTACATTATCTAATTTTTACTGTCGTTACGTTTCGTCTCTGAATTCTACTTGTCCTATTAATTTTGTTTATTCTTACTGTTCTTGTATAATATTAGGTATTATTACTATTTGACGTTATAATTCAGCTTTGGTGTGCGTACGTAAAGGTTGTTAGTGTTTTGGCTTTTAGCAAAATTATTCTAATGAAACCATATTCAACAAGTGACTCCACGCAAAAATAGACATTGATAGATGCATATTTTACATAACATGAAAAATTCATTTTTTTTTTTTTCGTAGTGGATATATTTTTTAAATTATACATTTTTTTCATAGTAAATAAAACTAATCGCTTATTAGAAAAAATCGGTACATTGACATTTTTCATCCTGGTCCAAAATGGTTCCTAACATACCTACGTATATATTATATATCTACGTCTTCTATTATATTAAACAATTTTAAAAATCGTCAATTATTTATACCTATAATATAAAAATGAATCGCAAAATGTGTTGGAAAGCGCATAACTCAATAACGCCTGGACCAATTTGGCCAATTATTTTTTTTTAATGTTCGTTGAAGTCCAAGGATGGTTTTTGCAGCGGAAAAAAATCCTAAAACAGCCCTTTTCTTTTTAAAATAGCCCTTACTATAATATGGATAATATAATATTGATCGTCTTCATGGCAATGTAATCATTGATCAAGAACATCATCTATGGTGGTCGATTTTTTATGAGCTCTCTGTTAATGAACGATTTAAATTATAATGATTTGGTAGATGAACAATTTATAATGCCATTACATTTTATATTCATTATTCGTGTATGTATATTTTTTAAAGACGTAAATTTTTACTAAAAAAGTTGAAAATTGAAACATCAACAAACTTTCAATGTCGTAAGTGTTGTTTTTATTGGATTTTCTGTTACCTACTCTACTGAGTTTGCTTTTGTCAACTGATACACGAATTAAATTCGTATATCGTGTTTTGTGCAGAGTGTTAAGTTACCTATGATCACTAATTATTGCATGTGACACAATAATTTATATTTGATATGCCTCCTATACGACGAAGCAATTTAGGTAGAAAAATCCGAAATGCTACAAACCAAGATAATTTCCGATCTAACCAAAGTGACAAGAACGTGACGATCGAAATGAACGTGAAAGAATTTGGATATCACAAACGTGTGAAGCGCTAGCGCGACATTCAACTAATAATCGCGCAAGTTTGAATCGAGCTGCTTTCAGTTACGATGTGTCAATTGACTACAGTAAATAGTATAATAGTTTTGACTATTACTCGCTGGATTTACCAGGATTATGCCACCTCACAATCTTCAATTAAAGGTTGGATCGGTAGTTATAATGTTGCGAAATATCAACCAACCGCGTCTATGCAACGGCACACGGTTAGTGATAAAAAAAATTACTGAACAACGTGATTGAAGCCACTATACTGAAAGGAAAAGATGTTCTCATATCCTACATCCCAATGATTCCGACTGATGTGGCATTTGAGTTTAAACGACTACAGTTCCCAGTGCGGCTTGCTTTTGCTATGACCATAAACAAGTCCCAGGGGTAATCATTAAGTGTTTGTGGTATTAATCTGGAAAACCCATGTTTCTCACATGGTCAATTTTATGTTTCCTGTTCCCGTGTTGGGAAACCATCAGATTTGTTTGTCTATGCGCCAGGTAATCAAACAAAAAATATCGTATATCATATAGCACTACAATGAAAATAAAACTGATTTTTGGTAATAATTATGATTGGCATGATTAACAATAAAGTGATTACTTACTTTTAAATGCTTATATATGTTTTATTTAATTATTTTTTATTCGCACCGCCCTATCACCAGGGTGACGGTTCTGTTCAGGATAATTGTTTGCCGCGACTATAAAATAGGTAAGAAAAAAAAATTGCCACATTACAAATCCTTTGGACAGGACGAGTACGGTGATAGGGAGGTGATACACAAATATGTTTCACTCGGGCGAAGCCGGGTAATTCAGCTAGTATTATAATTTTATAATCGTAAAAATCTATATTTTTGTTCGCTAAATAAAATGCATAAAGCCATAAAACGCCTTTATTCATAAATGTCCGTACAATTAATTTTCACTTCCGTATACCTACGCAAACGCTTTCTAAATAGGAACTAGCTATAAAATATTTTTATTGTGATATAATTAGTAATTACTCCGATGCTCTATCGTAATCAAATAATCAATTTATTAAGATAAATTAGGCGTTTTTGAACGATTTATACAGCTATTTAATATTTAAATTCTAGAATAAAGCACATAGATAACTATGATTTTGGAATTTTGGCACAATAAAATTTAACTTTTTCTTATCTTGATTTGTGCTTATATCTTTTGACAACACCGCTAACTCATCGTATACAATATCAATAATCATATTAACCATATTGCGAGTTTCGTGGTCATGCGACGATAGAATGATTGTGTATCCTTCGAGAGTTTGTCTTTTTTTTTTGTATTTAAATAATAATAATAATATACATTATATACATATATGAATACGTTTACACTTTCAAATTTGAAATTTTCTTCATTTATTATTTAAAAAATCTATAGTTATGTATTTATTTCACCTGTATGCCCGTGCAGTTATTAGAGTATTGATCAAAACACAAACAGAAACTCTTTCTAAAATTAATTCAATTGATCGAGTTTTCGTGAACTTACAAACTATTAATACAATTTAAAAATTACACATCAGGATTGTTTAACAATATAGGTAAATGATAATACCGTAGAATCGTTTATATTTTATCGAGAAGGTTTTCTTTTGTATTTCTTTATCCTTTGACTAATTTTCTCAGTCGTATCATAAAATATGTTTCATGTCCAATAACCGTGTGATAGTCTTTCGTTCGGGCAAAGAAGATGGGCTGAGTATATTTGCTACTTGAGCATAATCATTAATCATGTGGTGGACAGATAATATGAATTACGTAACGGGCTAAACACAAAAAATTACTCAACACTCTATCAAGTTGGCTTGGAACGCTATCAGTATAAAGATCCAACACAATATAACCATCCTCCAGTATTGTGTGGATAAAAGTACTCACAATATACAACTTTAATGGACATACTTTACTGAAATTCTTTTACAAACTCCGTGACAAAACCGAGTGTTTTAAGTTACGTGAAGCACATGTATTCTGTGTGTGAACTAGGATTAAGATTATACCTAATTGCTTAAAGCAAAGGTTCGCATAACATAATTAAATATTTACAGAATACAATATTGTCCTTATCATATTAAAAAAAAAAGCCATCAGGGATTAGATTTTAGCAAACGTGAAAACTATATACATGGATAAATTGAGTGATAAGCGACAAGCCCAATGTATATTGAACCACTCAAAGTCAGCTTGTGAAAATAACTGGTAATCGTCAATAGAGCATAATAGGAGTATAACATAATGATTATTAAACATTTTAAACCTATATAAATGTCCTTTACACTCGGTGTTTATTATTATACTATATCAGGTACTTAGTTAACAGTTGTCATCTTGATGTCGAGAAATAGAATCCTATATCATGGTATATCACCCAGTATAGGTAAAAAGGTTTTTTGATAAATAACATTTTTTTCTGTATTTGCACTTATATTGTAAACGTTTACGTATTTTCGCGGATCCCGATATTTGGTGTTTAAATGGAAAATATAACAATTAATTGAAAGTAACTAACCACCGTATGATAATCAATTAAAAATATTTTACCGAACAACGATTGATCGCAATGACCGATTTATTGTAAATAACATATTATCATAACTCATAATATATCATCAGCATTATAGTCGCTATATAATTTTATTGTTTGTATAAATAACTTATAATGATAATATACTATATACATAATCAAATAGAAATAAAAACTCATTTTATAATATGATGGAGGTATACAGATATGAAACATTATTGGTATTACAAAGATTTTTTAATTTTACAATTTTAAGTTTTAATTAAAAAAGAACAGATATTATGCAATATACAATCGATTATATTATAATAGAATAATACTATCATTTCAATTATAATAATTAAATATTTAAAAGGTCGACTTCATACATTTTTTGTTCCATGCACATAAACTCGACTAGGGGGAAGCGGTCCTATAATATAAGGGTGGCCAGTTAGTCAATAGCGACACCCTTATGTTATTCTAAATAAAAGAAGTTACAAACTAAAAATACTCAAAGGTCGATCACAATTCTACAAAAATTGGCCACCCCTGCTATAATGTAGTACTCTCATTCCTTATGGTAGATAAATCTTTGAACTCATAGGAAATCAATTCAAAACGAATAAAAAAATAATAAAATGGCTGTTCCACAAGAAAATGCTACACGTGACACGCACATATTCAATGCCCAACTGCCCAAGACAAAACGATGTTAATTCATAAGACATTTCATAATTATTATTAGTTTAATGTTCTATAAAGTGTGTTTATATTTTACTGCCAAGTTCTATTTTATCGCCTATAACTTGAATTACAATAAGTCCTGTTCAGTAAAAATTAAAGTTGTGTTATGTGTTTATAATAAATACGTTTTAATAATAATACGATAATACATATGATTTAAAATTTGGTTAGGAAAACTTGAAATACTTACTAAATTACGACACTTGCAACATTCTTACTTTAGTAATAAACAAAAAAAAAATGAAACTAGAGTAAAAATAATAATTTTATACAAGTCAATATAGTCTCAATGCCCTTATTCATGATGATGGGATGACAAAGTTCTATTGAGTTACTTTTTTGAAAATGTTATAGAGGGTTACTACAGTCATCGCAAAATGTTTGGGCTAGTATACATTGTTGTAGTATAGAGAAGTCCACATAGGTTTTAAGATACTGAAAATCACATAGGTTAGGACACAATACTTGCGTAGCCCTACCGAGGAGTGGTATGAAAGGTCAGTGTGTTCCAAATATTATTATGATCGCAAATAGAACTCGTCGGGGCACACAATATATAAACGAAATGTTTTCACGGGGTCCGGATGGGAAAATATATGGCCTATTGCGATATATAAATATATATAGCGCGCACCAGTATGCCGACACATGTGCATATAGATATTTTTTTTATTTTTTTTTTATTTTTTTTTTTTGCGAGAGAGGGAGAGAGGGAGAGAAATATGGCGGGTCTCTGGTAAATAGATGATATTTCGACTGGACTGCGACGCGCCGCGTTCTATAAAAATCACCGGACGTCCGGCCGAACTGACAGCGTGATTTTTATTTTTTTTTTCCACCGGAAATCCCTAATTACACACACGATCCCCCGCTGCTGTCTATTGTGTTCGCAAATCGGTCGGCCAATCTGTTTCAATATATATATACATCATTACACCTATATGTATACGTTATTACATACATTTATTGCACATTAAGCTCTCTCTCTCTCTCACACACACACACACACACACAAACTCACATACACGTCGATGTAATAATAATAATAATAATAATAATACATTGATACTAGGACCGTATTTGAGCATATAAAACACATATCTCTCCTGGGGAATACGCCATCTATATATACATGTACATAGATCCTTGCTGACGATGGGGCGGTAGAGGTGACCGTTAGGGGTGGCTTCCGGTGGTCGAAGGGTTGATAGGGGGAGGGGGTTACGCTTTTCGTCCGTCGTCGGCCTACTACGATACTCTCGCGCGTATATATGTGTATAATAGTACATATATATATATATAATACAGTCAGCCGGCCGCGAGTCCGTAAGATATACGGTCCAGCAATCGGCTGCGTGGCAGCACCGATAAATTTCCAAAGAAAACCCCCGAGTCACACCTCACCTGGCTTGGGTACATGAGCGTATTATTGTACATACACTACACACTGTCCGTGGAAAGATGTATGTGTACCTCACGTATAATAATATATATATATATANACTGTCCGTGGGAAGATGTATGTGTACCTCACGTATAATATATATATATATATATATATATATAAAAACGATATGCACGAGGTATTCGCATCGTTCGGGTTACCTGGACCGTGTTTACCGACGATGAAGGTAGAGCACATATTACATATAGGTACGTATATGGTATATTATACTCGACGTGTAATAGTGTACGCGGAAACAGTACTTCTTCTCCCTCTCCCGACGACTTAATCGTTAACTTCTGATTCGTTTCGTTTTGACTGTACATGTTATATTATGTACATAGTGTGACAAAAAAAATAAAAATAAATAAATAAAAACTACTCAATAAAAACGAAAACCAAGTCAAAGATATTATATATCTATAAATTGTGCATAATAATAATACTATTTTATATCAATTATTATTTATCTAGGATAGCACTCCTCGTTTTCGATACACTGCAAGTCGAGCTTTGCTTAGGAGTTGTCTTTTATAAGTCTATTGCAGGTCATTTTGGAAGAGATGGCAGCAATTTTCTGTATCATTACCCTTTCACGGTTTTTAATGTTTGAGAACAATTGTTGGCATACTTGAGCTTTGATGTGGTCCCATAAAAAATAACATTGGTATTGTTTTAAATCTATTAAACGTGGCATTGATATAATGTGGTAATCGGTAAACCACCGTTCGTTATTAATAAACTCCTCGACAACAAACGAAAACTCGTTTCATACTTACATCAAAGAACTTAAAAACGAAACTTTTATTTTTTAAACTATGAGTAATTTTTTCGTATATATTATATAATCATGAATACAATTTTATAAGCATGTATTATAAACTACAACACTAAAAAAAGAGAGAATTAAATAAATACTCTTTATTTTTCTTCGTCTTATTATGCTTATTTTGTATATTCTTACTAACCAAATAAAAGCGGCGAAAGCTGCATGACGGACTAACAAAATAAATAAATTTTCGTCACGTGCAGGCAGATAATATGTTTACTGGTAGATAAATAATTTTATTTACGATTTGCATCAATCGCAATAACGCCAAATCACTTAAATTTAAATAATAAAAATAGATTTATGTTTAATCCTTTTTATTTAACATAATGTTAGAACTAAATTTCAGTTAAATTTATCTCATTGAAAATTAATATCAAAACTTCAATTATAATACTTACGATTAAGATATTCTAATCACACGCGAATGTTGTATAGTTGTATATTATAATATTATTATATATTATTATACTTACTGAATTAACTGCTAACATATTCTGTCCCGGCTAAAATTTTTATAAGGCGATCTGTTGTTGTCGTTTCCTCCTTTTCCTGGATATAGGACTGAATCCTGATCGTATTCATAAGTAACAAATATGTTTCAATTATTAAAATAATTATACTGAAGATATTAGTCCATAAAATTGTTTTAGATACCTAAGTGTAAAATTCATGTAATATTGGATCTAGTGTCAAACCTGGAAATTTTTTACTAATTATAAATATTGATAGATTAATATTAATTATTAAAATGATCAAATCATCATAGTCCTCATTTCTTTCAAAATAAAAAAATAAAAAAAAAAAATTTATGGAAATTTATAAAAATTATTATTTAAATTATTTTTATTTTTTTTTTTTTTTTTATTTTTTTTTTTATTAAAATTTTTATGGATCTGTTATCTTTAGTAAACATCAAGTTAATTAACTTGAGTTACTCGTTGGAATATTCATTTTGATATGTAGGAAAATTATCCAAAATTATTCAACATTTTAGTTGAAAAGGGGAACTTTTATTTGAAAATTATTTGTATCTTTTCAGGAAAATCTTTAAATAGCATTTCTAGAATTCGAAAATATAGAATTTTTAGTGTATTTTAAAATTCTAAACATTAGATTTTGTTCAACTACATGGTTGTACAAAGAGATGGTGAGCATGTATATTGAATTACTCTGTACAACTGCAAGTGGACACGGACGATTATTGATACTTAAAAATTAATAACGAAAACCACTTGTTTTCTAAGTATTTTGGCTTGGACGATGCTGTGGATTTATACCTAGAAATTTTGTTTTGCAAATTATTTCTAAAGGACTCGATTTAATTTTACGTTTACTACCGCCCCAACACTTGGTTGACTGTTTAGAATATAATATAAGTCCTCGAACCACTATCGGAATCGTATTGCGCTTATTTTACGATACTAAAATACACATAGAGTACATGCAATACAATATTATTATCATAGGTATATAAATACGGATAAACAAAATATCAGCCATGTATATAGTATTGTTATTATGTTAAAGGTATTAAACTATACTATCATAAATACGTATGTACGCGTGCGTGTTTGTATTTATTTATTGTAAACGATCAAAATAAGTATTATAACTATAGTAATATGTACAACGGTTTCGGCGGATACTACGCACGCACATACATCACAACATTGTAAATATTGTTATATTGTTATTATTATACAGTGCTGAATAGGACGAAATATTAAATAATTTATAAAATATATTATTATGCTATAAAAAAATTACAATTAACCGAATAACACAACACAGTATATAATAATATTTGATTTGCATAGTATTATAATAAATAATATAATATAATAATAACTGCAATTAGCTATTTTATAATATATTACAAATCAAAGCGACGAATTTAATCGTATAACATAACATAATCGTCGGCATAACGTCCACCGAGTTTTTTTTAATTTTTTATCTTACAAAATGCAAGAGGAGCAAAACGCACTTATACTAAACAAAAAAAAAAAACCAAAAACACGAAAATTTAAGGGCATAAAAAAATTACTACAATCCGTTCCTGTTCCGGGGGTGAGACGATGACGCGCCACCGCACTACATTTTGATCGTGTGACATTAACATGCCCGACGATGTTTCCGTATCAAATGTTACGGGAAATTCATGACCGCTGACAATCACCTGCCAAATACCAAGGCGGAGACCATCCAACAGAGTCCGGCTGATTTCATCCAACCGAAGATGCCATCGTGCGACCACCGGACCGCGTCCGAGTTGAGCGAACTGTTGTCTGTCGGTAACGAGTTGAAGACGGTTTCCGACGGACCACCGTTACCAACGTCATTGTCGCTGTCATCATAATCTGTGAGGAAAAAATCACAAAAGATATTATATAAAAAAAAGTTACCTAATCAATTACATTATATTAAATTGGGTAATGGATGACGACCCAGAGAACGTATGTCCATATAGGCGAAGCTCACTGATGGATTGGCATAAGCTATCTAGAGTTGGTGTTTGAAAGGAGCAGGAGGAAGAACTTCTAAGTATTATAATATGATAATGATAGTAATGGTCAGTTAATGCTATTATAGAGTAACTACTAGAAGCGGTTTCTTGTCATTTTTTTGCAGTCTATAACACAACAAGTGCATCATAAGGATTTAATATGTTTTATGTCTAAAATCGTATCGACCACAAATCGATCCCTATCTAATAATAAGGACTTTGAAAATGGATTTGAACTTGACGTGAAATATATTTAATATTGACTTTTCCACAGTTTCGATTTTTTCCCCTCGAGCATATTAAAAAAACAAATTTTGAAGTTTTTTTTCAATTCACTTTGGCGTGACTTATATATAAAGATAAAGTCGGACATGTTAGTAAGTAAGTCAATTTCAAGTATAAACTTAACGACACATTTCTATGTAACGCATGTGATGAACAGGGACAGTAAATAACTATTTGTAATCCCCTCAAGGAATGTACGAGGGTCGCAGGTAAAGAGTGTTATAGGGTCACAGGAGCATGTTAAAAAATCAATAAGAGGGGCACTGGAGAATAAAAATACACTAAAAACAGTAAAAACTATAAGACAGTAATGACTAAACTAACTAAACTAACAATAATAACGACAGATCTAATAGATTTGACCAATCTGAAAATATTTCTACTTGATTTATTATTTTTAATATTTTTAATGAATTTTTCTAAAAAATGTATTATCATCATTTCTTTTGAGAAATTATTTTGATAGTTGAAGTCAATATTTTTGGCACATTATGCAAGAGTGGTTTTCCAGACTCATCGACATGAAAACGTATGTAGATATGATATAAAGAAGAACGAACAGTTCAATTGTATTCTAAATTTTAAAATATCCTCAAAAAATTAATTTGTTTTAGTTTCTAATTGAAATATGAACGAGTCACAATAACCGTTTACTATATTGTAGTATTGTACATCGGGTTCTGTCCTTAAACGTTCCGTGTAGGCTAAGGCAAGGTACATATTATAATTTATAAAAAAAAAAAACGCCACTCTTTCGAGTGATTTGTCGTAAAATATTTAGCAAAACTTGAGTAAAAATAATTCATGCACATGTCACTCACTTTTTTGGTCGTCATCTGGTTCTTCGGTAATCACCATGGGTCTCGACGGCACTGCGATTTCTGCAAACAAAATCCCAACAGTCAGTCGATTATCGTCCATATCGGTTTACACTACGGATCGTCGAACCTTGACTATATATTTTTAAGACGCGATATAAACGACGTTCGTTTGTAACGATTAATCTATTTATCTTTCTGCCCCGGTCCACTTATAATTGGTATATAATCTCTCCCTTGCAAACTCACTGTACCCTCTCTTCTTATTTAATACGTAAATAGACGTGGACATACAAGTACTTATTATAGTCGGCCAATGCATTTGTTTCCTAGGAAGCAATCGTTTACGTTTTGTAGACAACGAAACCACGAATTACCTTTATGATTACAATATATGATGATGGAGATTAAAACTACTGCAGCTGCGAAAACTCGTACCACAGTTAGTAGTCATGGATTTTGAAATTTTAAGATTACCTACCTACTTATTTTGAAGGATTTCTGGAGTCGTCAAAAATATTATTTAACGACATCGTTTGTATTATAGATTATGGAAAAGTGCATTCGGCAGTAATTGTAATTAATAAGAGAATTTCGATAAAAACCGGTAGGCTACTAACATGAACCTATAATTAGATTATTAAGTGTTAAAAAAACCATCGAAATATTGTTTGATAATAACTGAAGGAAACTACTTATTATTACTGTTTTTACCGACAAAATCTAATTATAATATAGTTAGAAAAACGTGTGTATTTTTTATCTACTTATTGTTAAAACAAACGCTTTAAAAGTTAGTCATACGATTTTTTATATTTATTGAGTAAATTTAAAAAAAAAAAAACTTTTTACAGTTCAAACATTAATTTACATTTAACAGGGTTTCGGGAAACGTAATAAATTGGTGTTTTAAATAATTCACAATTACATCGATGGAAACTTAATAATTAGTATTAGGTATACTAATTATTACTATAGAAGGATATCGATGTATCTTAATATCATAATATAATAATTATAAATGCATGTATAAACTGTTTTTTTTATTACAGTATTTAACAAAAAATATAACTTGTTGTTGAGAAATTGTTTTATAAGGCGCGGCCGTTAATGTAAATGAAGAAAAGTTTGTACCAAAGTGTATAAGCTATCGCGAAACCAACGGAACACCTGCACGCAGAAATGCTAAACAAAAAGTTATTGTGACATGCACATTATATTAATATTTAATCCTTTATTTGCGATTATTAACGAAATAAGACCATATTACATATAACAATATTATGTTGATTTTTGATTGTAAAGTTATTTGTTCAGAATGAAAATGTATCATTTTAATGCTTTTAATATAATAGGTGTGTGTATACATGCATACGCGGTAATTATTAGAACGTTTTATAGTACTAATAGGTAGTTGTATTTTCCATATAATGTTTTAATATTATTAATTAATAATAATTTAGTGCAAAATCAGTTCAACGGTTAATATTATCACAACACGAATACAATCAAAAGCCAATACAGTGGTTTTACTGCAGATGTACATACTCGTAAAACAAAGAGTGAAAAATATAAAGTGCACTGTAATTATTAAAAGAAAATAGGAGGATTTAATTAAACCGTCACGTCTGACGTCTCAATCAAATAATTATATAATAATATTTAGGTAACATAATTTTTTTTTTAAACGGGTTTTTGTGTTTCATCAACTATACTACAATTTGTACCACAAGAATTTACAATAAACCTGTTATTTTATATTCTTGTCTCATGTATTCCGCAAAAAGGTACGAATATCAGATTTCGTCGGTATGCCGCCATCAATCGTAGAATATAGTACATGCACGTGTCATTATTATGTAGAGATTTCCGTAGGGCATTTACGGTGCCGATTCATATCATACCTACACAGTCGTTTATTAATAAGACATGTGTCGTTCGACTTCTAGAATCATATTTATGATCAAACAACGAGTCAAATATTCTAACCGAATGAACACCAAACCTGAAGCTATTTTATCGGATTTACAGTAGGGTACCTGATTTCAACGGTTTCATCGTCGTATAGATACATTTTCGTCCGTCTATCATTGCTTATATTAAATATGTATAATATTATACTATTCTATCTCTCTCGTCACTGTTACGCTATAATTTCATAATTCATACAACGCACCATTCGAATATTTAATAGAAACTTTAAATTTAATTTTAAAATAATATATATACGCATAATTACATAAACAAAATAGTAGTGCATATTGGATGCATGGGATTACATTTGTAGGATTAAATATAAATTACAATATAATAATACTATACAGGGTGATTTATCAAACATGCTCACCCCAGATTTTCCTTCAATAATAAGTTTTTTGAAATGTTAAAACACGAGTATATTTAAATACTATATTTTTAAATACTTTTATTTTGTTTGTACCATTTCTAGAGAGAATTGTAGGAATATAAATTTTTATTTTTAAACTAGCTAATACTTTTTATTAACAGTAAATTATTTTGAAAATGTTGGTGTATTTAATTCAAAATTTGAAATTAACGCCTCTGTCATTTAATTTTACTTATTAAATGGATTAAAATCCATAAATTTTTTTTCCAAAAATAAATAGATACAATATATTTTAATCTAATCTAGTATGTACAAAGCTATGGAAATAAAAAAAATTATAAAATGTTGACAGATTAATATTATTTACTATAATTTCCAAATAATTGTAGCCCCCTCTTAATTATACTGAAAAATCCAAAATCTAAATCCGAACAATTTTTTTTTTAAAGTGAAATTGGGAATGACCATACTTGTAAAATCGGTCTGTATAATTTGACGTTTGCTATATTCACTTTCAACATTAATCTGCACAGCGTTAATGCATATTGTGCGGTTTATCATCGAAACGGCCATCTCCGACAAATCCGGAAATTGTCTCGTCGGAATGCAACAACAACAAAGTGTGGATTCACGTCTCGCGATGAATCAACCCAACAACGGCGTTTTGACAAATGTTGAATAACGCCAAGTGCGAGGTATATAATATATAGAAATGGTTATAACTTACTCCCCGTCGGTAATCTAATAATTAAACTATAACACCGTGTTCGAATTAATTAGTGCGTAATGTGCAACAGAAAATTATAAACTATTTAACCGTATAATAACTACGTCCTAATGCAAACAGAGTTAAGCCGGGTTCACGGTAACAATGTCTGTTGTTTCGTGTCTAAAAATTTAGGTCGACTCAACTCTAAAAATGCATTGTTAGGTTATGGTTGGTGAATTTACCATGATTACAACAACCGATTAGATTACGATAAAGGCACGCCAGCACGACAGAAAACGTATTTGTAAACTCTTCATAAATAAAAAAAGAAAACAGTCGTTGATCGACGATCGAGTGTGATAATTTATTTCATAAAATAATAATAATTAAGTATTATCTCGTAGTTGTTATCTGTAACAATTATGAAATGCAAAATGCGAAATATTTTAAAATTATTGAAGTTCAGTATAATTACATACAAATTATTCGGTTTTATTTGAATAATAGTGAAGGGTAATCTTTTTAAAATATTTACATCACCCGGAATCTATAATGATTAACCTATGATATGCGTACGAAAGGTGTTATTATTTAATTTTTAAATCTTGTACTAAATAATATAATTACTAATCATAAACATTTCAAACTCACTCATAGACATATTTTTTAGTTTAATAAAAAAAAAAATGGCTGATTCTATACTCTCAATATTATCACCAACAAAATATATTTTTCATGTTGAAAGAGATCAGATCAAAATTAGAAGAATCTATTCACCTAATCATGTTTCATCTTACCGATCCTATAAAACTATTTAGTAAAATACCTTGGAATTCATCTTGGCTTTCTTTTAAATTAGAAACACCGAGTTCATCAGAAAAAAATGGAAATTAAAGGAATGATGCTAAAACTTTTACTAGTTAGTCGGATTTACTCCGAATTAACCATCAAAGATAAACTTTATTGCATGAAGCTATTATAAAACCTAGTTGGACTTCAAATTTGCGGCTGTACCAATAATGCTATTAAAACATCGCTTTTTGAACACACAGTCTAATAGTTCGAAATAAATAACTAAATTTGCCGTGATTTATGTTGTTTATCATAATGAACGTAATCCAACAACTTTTTTTATCTATACGAGACGAGACTAGATCATCATTTAAATCTATTGGTCATCCAATACTAGACAACTCTAAGAACATCAGACGTCTAAAGCGTCTAAAATTGTGTAAAGTATACTTTACTTACATAATATTATAGTATATAAAATATATACATTTATTAAACTTATTTATAAAGTCCGTATACCTACTTTTGCTTAAATTATAAGACCTCAAAAAATGTTTCATTGTACATTACAAAATACTCATTATATATGAGTAACCATCAATAACCTAACCCAATGATACAGAAATAATTATTATTAAAAAAAAAAAAAAAAAAAAAGGAAATAAAATGAACATGAAAGATTAGTTAACGAAATTGAAACAGAGTTAATATAAAAATGATCTTAAATAATTGATTATGTTTATACATTATTTCAAAAATCAAAAATTCTTACCCCACAAAGGCCAAAAAAATTGTTATAGATATGAACACATTGCATAAGCATGTGAAAATGTTTGTTTAAACTTTTATTACACAATTGTTGCACTTAGCACAAAAAAGAATTGCTATCCCATGGTCCGTGATAATATTGATAATGACACTTTTTTCATCCCGAGTCTTAATTACACGCGGGATAAATGTAACATATTCTCGGCAGTATATCGTATATGATGTAGAATTACGTCGTATGATATATTATTATGGAACAGCTAACGGCAAAAGAATATAATATAGCGACTCCAGGTTATTTTCCAGAGATATCTATATGTAACGATAACGGGCGTGATTGATGTTTGAAAATCTCTCGGGCAAACGAAAACTAAAAGTCACAGTCGTGTTATTTTAGATGTGTATCGTACGCGCCGCGACAAGTTTTGTTTCGTTTTTTCAACCAAAAACGTATATTGGAAAAACAATACGCTCCACTACGCGTTGCTAACATAACCGATAATGAACCCTTTTCACCCATTTCCGTTTTTTTAAAAAAAAAATCGTTTTTAAAATGTAAGATTTGAAATGCCAACTGTTACTTTATTATGAAAAACAAAAATTAAAGAGTTATGTTATTAATATTATTCTTATTTAACTAACAGAAGCGGAATAGTGTTTTCTAAAAATGTTGCCGATTCATAAAAAATGCTATATAGTCATAGTAAGTTATTAAACTAAATTTATATACTACACACAAGACTAAACATTTATCTTTTTATTAATAAAATTAAAAAAAAAAACTGTGACACTGAAAATATTGTCTTTTTAGATTATAAACATAATATATTAATATATAAATTTAGTTAGTTAGTAGTAACTATCGAGTAGGTAGTACTTTTTCACATATCACTGTTTTTCTATTTAAACTGGTAATAATTCTACAAGCAACCAACAATATTAAATGTGGTATAGATAAGAATAACATGTTTAGATATGTTATATTATTTAAGGATAATCTGGCGAAAAAATCATTATATTACTTGTAAATTATAAGCAGAAGACTATTTTGAAAATGTCTTTGCTTCCAAATTTAAAAAATTAAATGAGGTTATTTTAAGTAATGGCCAATTAAACATTATTTACTACAGATAATATGTCCATGATTACCAATTTGAAAAATGTAGTGATTCTCTATCAAATGATATAAAAATTTATAGTAAGTAATATTATATTGTATCAACTAAAATTATGTAAGTTTTAAAAATGTTTATAATACAATGATTACTACGTTATACATAAAAATATCACCTAATTAATAGTTAATATTAAAAGAGGTTGGTTCTTATTTATTTGAATAAAAGGACATTGAATAACTGTATTATTGAAGAAAAAAAAGAAGGTGAACTTGCTTGTTAAATAACCATCTATGGTGTGTTAAACAGCTGGGTTGTTTCCTTATAAGTCGTTCTGAGCGCGTTTGTAAAAAAAAAAAATGAAGTTGCATGTTTTTCTTATAAAATAACTTAATTGAAGATTAAATATGGGAGTGTTGGAACATTCCAAGGTTAAATTTTAAGTTTTGTACAAGTTTACTCGCTATTTCGTCTCAACTTATCGTATATTTTAGGCTTTGATCAACGTTTTTAACGTGAAGTTTATCAGTAAAATATGTAACTTGTGAATACTTTCGGTTATTGTAGAGTTTCCAAGAATAAAATAATGTTTTTGTAATAATATTATGTAATTATGTTCACCCAAATTCATCGAATAAACTATACGTGACGGATTCGACAATGCGGCGTAGTATCATAATTTTGGTCGAGAGAGGGGAGGGATGAAATAGGTAAAATATATGACAAGTGTGTCGGGTAGTATATACACAATGGAGTAATCCGAGAATATTTTACTATGTTTGATATAAGACTATAAGAATATGTAATATGTATATTGTATAATGTATATATCAAATTGAAATGATTTCTAATTCAAGTGCCTTGATGAATTATTATTTTATGAGAAACCCTTTTCTATAAGAGTTTGAGCATCCAATAGCAGCATATAATTTTATTGTTACAACATTATTATTTACTAATCAAACATATTAGTCAAAGATCTACCTGTTAAAATGTATTGAATTAAAAAAATCAATAAATATAAACAAAGCGAAAATTATAGATTTTTACATAAGTGTATACGTGTAATTACTTAAAAAAAACAATGTTTAGTACGTCTTACACATTAAAGATAAAAAAAAATTGAATCACAATTTATGTCGTTTATAGATTATGCTCATATATATATTACCAGTTATTATTAACTTAAAAATATTTGCCTACTAATGACGGACAATCACGATAACCAATCAAAAAAGATACGCTCTATATAACCACACTCTCTTTATCAAGGCACTCTGATCAAGGGTAGTTTTCGGATTGTATGATAATATTTACTTAAAAAATAAAAGGTAATATTATAATGCTATAAAAGTACGATACGATTACCTAATTAAAAAATCTCGTTGTTTCCGTATAGTGATTACAAGATAAACAGCTATAAAATGATATACATCGTACTTAAAATATACTCACGATCTAGTTTGATGAATCCGTCGGTTTCACCTAGTGAATTCTTTGCCACACATTTGTATGATCCAAAATCTTGTGGTGACAATTTTCTAATCTTCAGGATCATGTACTTGTTATACCCGCTGTCCGTGGATATGGCCTCATATTTTTCGCCTGAAACCGTCATGTCTACTTTTGTTCATTTTTTACACAATTCAATCACATTATTTCTTACCCGAGACGATCATGTCACCCTTTTCGGTCGTCCAAAAGTTTATGGACGTTGGAAACGCTTCTGTGTGACACTCTAACTTGATGTCCTGGCCAATATAGCCACCCACCAGTTGATTCGAAATAGTCAACATTGGAGGAACTGTAACACAATAAATTTTCGTCAAATAGAACTTAGTTAATACCAGTTTTATGCAACGAAGTAAGTATATTATCATATAATATCGTGACTATAATCAATTTTTTAAATATTTTTTACATATATATTGCATATTTTCACGATTTACTGCATTTCATATGAAAAATTGTAATACTCTCAAATTTATAAAAATTATATTTCCTACTTTTGAAAAAAATTCGTATAGGTATTACGATTATATTAATTTTAATAAAAATAGCTAGGTGTGCGCTTCAGAATAAACTTGTAATTTGTTTAGTACCAATATAATATTCACCATTAAATTTTCCAAGGAATGAAATAAAACGAGGTATTTGCTATTTTTATTAAATCTCAGAAATATAAACCATAAACGTTATATCTATACTAATATGTGGTGGGAGAATGTTGAACCGTTCAATGGATCTATTTATGTATAACTACGCAAGTCGTAGTTAAATTGTCTATTTAATTAAATACGAACGCTATAAAACAATTAACGTTTTGCATTGCTATTCATAGTATGTCCGGTCAATAGAATTATAGTTAGAACAAACGTGATCTTGATTTGTAATAATTACCATTAAGATAATTGTTTTGGCTAAATATCCTATATTATACACAACGAATCCGGTCAATTCAGTACAATTAAATACTTATGTACCTACTTATCTATTAGTTATATATGTTGTTTAAAAATACTAAAACCAATCGAAACTATAATGACTAAATGTTCAATAGCATATTAAATATAAAATCGTCCACCTATATTAAATATTCAAAATATAAAATGAATAATAATAACAATTGAGATAGGTACCTATAATCTATATGACATTAATATTTTATAGTAATGTTTTATAAAGTGACGTATGCGTTTCCAATAGTATATTTTAATTCCACAATCATAATATTCTGATTACGTAAAATGCATAATTGGTGGCTTAAATATAATATAAATATATATTTACATTGGACTTTGAGTGTGACTCTTTTGCTGATAGAAGGAGGAACACCGTTCGAGGCTATGCACAAATAAGCACCCATATGGAGCCTACTCACTCTTGTTATGTGTAACACTTCGCCGTCAATGAAATTAACTGAAAAAATAAAACAACAATAAAATGCATATTCAAAAAATAATAATAAAATTAAAATTTTGGTCAATACATAGAATAATAACGAATAATTTATTCGCTTCATAATTTATATTTAACACTAAAAAAATATGCTTTTACAAATTAAATATACGACTAAATATGTCATATTTGAAATTAAAAAATATATGATATTATAAGAGTTTAAAATCAGTAGATTTCAATCCATAAATAATATAATATAATTAAATAATTTGAAAATAAATATCAGTATACATGTATATTATACAAGCATGCATTCAGATTTTTATTTTAAAATTTAAATAATTTAAAAATTGCCCTATAGTGAAACAAATTTTTATTTTCGTTTGAGAACCACCATATTTATTATAAATTATTCAGTAGATGTTTTTTTAGAAATTTGTTGTCATTTTAAATTTAAAACTGAACGAATAGCTTGCCAGTTATTAAAAATAATGTACTAAGTACATATAATAATTTATGATACTGTATTTAAATAATGTATAGGGACCTTAAATAATATACTAATATACTATTATACTATTATATATTTATTACATTTTATAATTTCTAAGACATGTTTTAGTAGAGTAGGTACAAAATTAAATATAATATATATTTTAAATTTCTATAAAACTATTTTTGAAGATTGTACTTTGTACATAAGACACTTTAATGACTCGAAAAGTTCGTATTGAAATTTCAATTTTCGGTACATCAATATTCTTAAAATAATTATCTAATTAACAATTTACTGTAAAAGCAGGTTTTCACTTGAAAACAAAAGTTTGTACCGCTACATGGCACTTTTGATATAATACAAACAATTTAAATATTTAAAAACACAACCATTAAATTTATTTTAAAATTTTAATAAGTGTATTATTAAATGAAAAAAGGGAAAACTATACTTTTTAAATTATCCTGTATACTAAGTATACATTATATAATATTAGGCAACAGTAAAAATTGAAAATTGATATACGATCGAAATGTTCATAAAGTATGATAAAGTAAAAAATATACATTGTACAGTAAACAAGTATCATATTATATAGATTCACGAAAACCGAAGTTATTAATTTTCAAATTACACAATATCGTGCAATTATCCAGACCTATATTATTAGACCTGTACAGTAAAATGTGTCAAGTGGTTGGATAGGTTTTAAAACTTTTCTGATTACTATAATTTTTATTCACAATATTTGTTTAAACTTTTAAAAAATAATTGTTTACGTTTTCATTTGTACAAATACGACACGTACTGTACCCAGTATAGTATACTATTGTGTAGGTATAGGCAAATTACATTTCGCAAAGTTTATACAAACGCGATATACGCGCGCATACGATTTTCATTTCGAGATAAAAATAATAATATCATAAAATGTATCTACCTACGTTATTCTGTGGTAGTTCTCATAAGACCACGGGTATTAAAATTATAGTGGATAAAGTGACAGCATTTCGCGTAACGTTTTTCGCGCACTAAAATATCGCACCGTAATTGCGTGCGAAATAGAGAAAGTTTAAAAGTTAACAACATGGTATACTTATATGCGTTTATGTGTGTGTGTATATGTGTATGAAGTTTGGAAGTTAAAAACGTGATGAGCCATTCTATACATATATACCTATAAATATTGTAATAATGGTATGTGTATATGTATATATATTGTGAAAAAAGATTACAAAGTTGTTCGTTTTTTTCTTTTTATCGACTGTTGGCGTTAAAAATTTAATCGACCGAAATAATAACGTTTTGAAAAGACATTTGTATTACCTATGTAACTTGTACAGTTTTCAATAACGGTTATTATAATATTGTTATTACTCAATTGTAATGTTATTGAGTCATTCGTATTCTGAAATAATCCAAGTGTGATATACATAATATTATAATATACTATATATAACAAAATTTGAAACAAGACGTCTTATACCGTGTTATAATAATATACTCACCTACGTAGTATGGGTAAACGGATAAAATCATAAAGTTATTTGAAAAAAAATATATTCAAGCTCCTGCCAAGTGGTAAGTATACAACCGTTTGGTTTTCTCGATAACGCCAACTCTGTCTGATAATATGCAAATAGCGGTCTAAATGGCTAGAAATATAAGTAGAGCATGTTATAATATTGCAGTTAATAATACATGTTTAAAATTTAAACGTTAAAAAATATGATGTGGAGCAGTAAAATGTAATTGCCAGCTACACAAACGCATCTAAATTATTGAAATAACTGCGGGT
>VUJU01000040.1:155371-236063 GCA_009835225.1 Aphis craccivora
AACTATGTTTATCGGTAAAAACGCTATTTTACACAATAATTAACAAAAATTGCATGTTCAATGAATTGTTCTTCTTAAGAAATTCTTTTGGTAAATTTGGGATATAAAAAAATAAAAATTACATTCCGTATCTATATTATGCTCGTGAATATTACCACTTTTATCGTTCGAAGATTACACGGACGGGTGCAGCGATCGTTATTTGTTTCGCAGTCGCAGGACATATTATAAATATCCGATAAGGCGAAATGCGGCAAACGCAATAATAATACATAACATTACAACAATAAATATAATAAATCCACCGAGACATTTACATTTATTAAACATCGGCGGCAATCGTCGTTATCGATATGAATATAATACTACAATACTGCTACGAGTCTACGACGACGATATGATTCGGGAAGTTTCGCTGCGCTTTCGGCATGGCCACCGCCGCCCCGAGTGGACCTCTGCCGCCGCTCGCGAGCAATAGGTACCCTTCGTAGCCACCCCTTCCGCAGACGCGGTAAACGGTGTATATTATTATTATTATTATTATTATATAAGTGTTACAAACGAGCGTTTAAAATGTAATAAAATATGTAAATATTATTCTTGGTCGAAAAGTTTCCATACGGCTCACTTTAGGCGATAGTATATGTGTGCGATGAGGGTGGATCGGAGGACGATGTCGCGGCGAGAGGGACAACTTATGAATATTCATTGTAAAATGGTGAGGAGGAGCTGCGCAATTTAATGTAATAAATATATATATGTAGATTGCGTTTTTATACTTATTGTGCCGCCTCTTAATCATGACCGAAGAAAATATAACGAAAGTAAAAAAAATCATCATCGTCGGTTGTATAGAATTGCTTTAACTCAGCAATACCTACGTTTTTCTCTTTTTTTTTTTTTTTTTTTGTCGAGAATAATAAAACCAATCGATCTATTCAAATCGTAAACGATTAAGGTGCGCATATAATGAGGAAAAGCACGAAAACTTTCGAATTATACGCGTTTTTATTTAGGCCGGATTCGTCGAGTCGTTTCAAAGGCACCAGTAAATTTTATGATTTTATTCATAACAATATTGATGTGCATCAATAATAGACAAAAAAAATTTTTGATTCGGTAGGGTTTATTTCTTAATTAACCGAACACTGGTGTATCGTTATAATAACAGCACTGTGCATAATACACAATACCTATAATTTAAAGCAAGAGTGTCCGATATTTAGGAAAGACCTGGTTACATTATAAAATGAGTAGAACTGTAGAAAGATAGTGAGTAGAATCATACATTTTTACATTTATAATTCATTATTAATAAATCATTAGTACCTATGTAATTTGTAGTGAAACTGAAATAATTCAATATCCTTATAGATTTAGGTACTACAAATGCGATTGTCTGAAATAGTGGATCGAATCTTACTTTTAGAATTTTTCATTCTTGAAAAAATTTGTTCTCTAGGACATGAATAATACGTGGTTGTAGGGAACCGGATATTTTTCCTTAGATAGATGCAATTTTATAAAAAAAAAAAAACCATGATTAGATGTTTTTATGAATTGGATATCAGAATACCAGAAAAAATATAGAATATAGATAATACGAATATCAGAAGATTTTAACTCAATAATAACTTATTCAATTTAAAACTTGATTTTAACAGCAGAATTAATATAAAAAATAGTGTTCCATAATAGCAAAAAATTCATTCTTAAGAAGATCTTGAAATCGATGTTCGAATTTGTCAATTAAACTCTTTTCATTTTTTTACTTCTGAAATCATAGATAATTACTTACGCTAACTCATCATAATTCAAATTTATAGCAGATGTCAATTTATTCAAAGTCTATATTATTATTATACACTGTTACGCGAGAGAAAATTCGCATTTAATGAAAACCGTAGTCAATTGAGTGCGTACAGTATTTCTAAAAGTCTAAGACTGGCTAAAAGTCTAAGAAATCTTGTAAATTTCCAATAAAGAATATTCCCATTCATAGGAATTCCCGACCTTTTAAGGATTTCCACCTTTGACCATTGTTGCTATTTACAAACTACGAAGCCGCATAATGTGATGTATAACAAAAATAATTTTTGTTACAATACAATTATTGTATTTTTATTACACAGGCAGTGTTTTAAATTTATATTATTAGTTTAAAGCAACGTCACGATAAACTATTTGTTATTATTATTTTTTTTTTTATGTTATAGTTTATTTATCTCTCTGCTATAAAGCATTTTATCTATATTATTATGGTATTGTTTGTTGTTTTTTAATTATTTATCAGTATAGAGGTTATATTGCTTTATAATTAAATAACTTAAAAAATATTAAATTAACCGCTGCCGTAGAGAGTTCGGTATTTTTTTCGCCTTCGTCAATATCGTTCCTTTGATCCAAATTTAATCAAGCTATATATTATATATTATACCAGTCGTTCCGAATATTCTACGAAAATAAATTCACTTTATGCGCGATGAAACAATTAAAATATAGATTTTAAAAAACCAATATAATGAGATTACTGCTCGTTTTCTAAGGATTTTGAATCAACCGTTGAGAAAACAGCTGACGAAAATGGTTCATTGATTGTGTTAAGAATAGATATGTAGAATATTGTATAATTCTATTTATTCTCCAAGAAACGAATTCAATTAATAACCAAATAAATAATTAACCCTGTTTAGGTAAATTATATTACTTTTACAAATCAATACATAAAAGTATCATTATTCTACGACTCATTCTTTATAATTATATAGCCAATGTTAATTGAATAAAAGCGACTTGCAAATAATTATGGTAAATTTTAATCAATTTATTATTATACTTGTGTACTAATAATAGTATTATAGCTGTGTACTATAATTTTAAAAAAGTTTTTTTTTTTTTTATTATTGTTATTGATATGTTCTAGTAAAAATAGCATAACTTGTAATGGTCTATAATCGCTTTTTAACATTGAAAACTTGAAAACTACTTTTAAATGTTTATAAAAATATACTTGAAATAAAAACAATAAAAAAAAAAAAAATTATTTATAAACAATTCTTTAATACACCGTAAAGACTCCACTTCGCGATCTTTTATAACACGCTACACTACTGTTATAATATAATCATATTTTTACTGCAGGATTACTTAATTACAAACACTGCAGATATTATAAACTTTTTCAAAAAGTTTTTATTATAATTTTATTCGTGAGGTAATTTTTGGATTATTCATTATGCGTGTGTTATACAAGAATAAATGTCTAAGATTACCGCCTAAATCATTCAAATATTTCATGATAAATTTCAATTATTCATTAAACATTTAATGATGTACGCGTATTATTGAGCAACTTCGGTGTACACAGGTAATACTAATAATTCACTTTTAACCTGTCGAGTTTCGTACGTCATTGATAATAATATCAACATATTTTGAGTATTTATAGTTTTAAAACATTAATCGTTATACGATGAAACATTTTTTTTTTATATAACATATAGTAGTAATAATAATAATATAAAATAACCGATTCTGAATAATCCATAGTACTGAAATGTAAACTATATGGTCGTTCTATCTATTCTACGTGATTCTATTGTTATAATATATTATTATTATATTTTGAATGCCGTTTAACAATAAAACAGAATCAACTATTTGATATTTATAATACGTTTTCAGTTTGATACGAATATACAATATACATAATATATAATATTATCTTCCAACATTTACTTACAATTTAATATCAAACAATATTAATATTTAATTTTTATGATATTTATGTACAAGTTTTTATCAAATACTATGTCGATATTCAAACCGTTTTTTTAAATTTTTACGAAATATAAATAATAAAACGTTAAGAAATAATATTGTCTAGCAATGAATCATTAGGCTCAAACGATTACGAAAGATCAAAAAAATTTTGTGATTCTATTGCCATTGAAAATGTATAGTTAATTTAATTTTCGTTAATATCAACGTATATGCATTAACGTCATCATAACTCATGACTAGAAATCCACTTAGAATTTATACACGACACATAATATATTTTAGGTCACGGAGTAATAAAGTTCATAATAATTAACAAGCCGAACACGTTTAATTAAAAACAAATCCTGCGTCTTGATCGAGAGAACCTTGAGAGATATTAATTATCGTTGTTGTTCATTTTTTAAAAAAAAACTTCTCTGTCTCTGAACTCCCAATAATATATATATGTACTGTAGAATATTATACTGTCCTCCGTCGTATCTGAGACGACGTTGTTAGTGATTGTCACAAATGAAATCCTAAGAAACCGTAAAAAAGTTTGCCAGCTATTATAATGTCTAGTAAACCACATGTATGTATGTGCGTTTAACTGTTAAAAATAATATACATCAACATCACATTCGGAGACGAAATGAAAACAAGATACGAGATAGAATACAAAAAGGACGATATCAGAAGCAAACAATGATATTCTACGAGACCATAATATGGCTCTAAGATATGCGAAATGTACTACAATATTAAATATGTATAAGTGTAAATGAAAAACCAAGTCTGAATAAATAAAACGAAGGAACAGAGGCAACGGTTAACCGACACTAAAAGTTCGTGTCTAGGAAAGATTTGTGATGATATCATAAAATTAAAGACGCACATTATCACACCTTTCATAGATAACGGTGCTTGTACTCAGTGTTGTAGTAAAGGGATTTCTGAGAGGCCAAAAACTCTAGTTTTATCTAGTTCGGATGGGTTAACTTGGCTGCATGGTTAATATTATTGTGTTTAATTTATATTACATTTTTAGACAGTATTTTAATTGATTCTTAGTCTTAAAATTGCCCGTACAGTTATAATATATAAAGAAGAACTAAAAATTACGCAACCGTTCCTAAATCGGTTTCTATGATTACTCGTACATAGATTCAGCTTGTGTAGAAAAATATTCGTCGGGGCCTGTTTATTCTTAAAATAAGGACACTACCAAGAGTTTTATTATTAGGTAAGCCGCTGGCGTACGTCATGGTTTCAAAAAAATAAAATAAAACAAACAAACAAACAAGCAAAATGTATAAGTTTTCTTTAGATATACTGAAAAAGTATTTGATTTTAGTTTCTATTGAAATTTCTATAATCATTATAATATATCGAACGATTTTAAAATTGTTCAACTCGGAATAACCGATATAATTGCGTTTAATTATATTTATCACTATATTTTTTAGTTCTTATTACAATAATATGGAAATTGTGACTACTCCAGACGATTATGATCATCTACTGGATGAACTTAATTCAAAAAAAAAAAAAACAAAACAAAAATAGAACTTTTGCTATTATAATTAATGTACTCCGGCTAATTAATAAATACTTAACTTATACACAATACCGTTTAATGAAATATCGTCTCATTTTACTTTGTACAAACAAAAGTAGCAATACCATATCATAATCGTGTGTAATATTCATATATTATATACATACATACCATGTACCTACATAAACATAATATGGTAACTACGCTCGTTTTTTTCCGCTCGCGACTATATACACGAAAGGAGACAATATCGAACACTCGTCGCGCGCACGACGTGGCGAATTTTTATCGCCGTTTCCCTCGCCCGAAAGTGTGGCAACAGCACGTTTGGACTGGCGTTCGGGCGAACAGACATTTCGGACGTAAATATAATATCCTATTTTTTTTTCGTTTGTTTTATTTTCTCCGCCGGAAATGGAAACGTGAAATAACGTTCACGGCCGTTTATCTTTGGTACGAACGTATAATATATTTTATATTATTATTACTGTTATTATTACCTATATATTACACTATGAAATATTATAAGGTACAATTTACACACATTATAATATGATAGTACGATATAAGCGTGGATTCAAATACCGTCGGAGACACAAAAAAACGCGTTTATGAAGTAAGATTCAACACTTATAAAACAAATAAAATGTCAGTAGAGTTGCCTCCAAGAGAAATTTTATTCTCAAGTAAATTTCACCTTATTAAATAAATACAATAGTAATCATAAATTTTATCATAAATGTTAACAATTTGTAATTTTGTCAAATGAAAAAAAAATCCTTAAGCTTTAAACGCAATTAACGATTTTATCATTTTTTCTCTCGTTCTCAATCGATTAATTTTCTTTTTTACTTTGAAAACACTGCTTCATGAGTTGTTATGGCCTATAATATTATTTCATTTACGCTTTAATTAATGACAACTCACAGTTCGGAGAATATTAAATAACCCGACGTTTGCAATATTGCAGATGAGACACGTGTCGTCTTAGAAAAGTACACACAATCTTAAATAATTTATAGTTTTTGTTACAAACCTTTACTGCCACACAACTTAATTAGCTGAGTTATGTAGTACAGCAGAAAACCGACCAAAATAATTGGGACTAGCACGACAACAATTTATACTAGTCAAACCAATTTTTTAAGAAACATACTTTAATAAATATTTATTATATTATGATTTTGAGTAATTATAAATTCCATTTTACCGTAGAGTGTATTAAGTATTAATAGCATTACATAATATAACAATAAATAGATTAATTAAAATATCAAACAGTATTCCACAAAAAATTGACAGAATAATGGATTTTTATAAAATGTTATAAATAGATACTTGTTACTTACAAAGTTGTTTGGAAGTTTCGTCACATTGTTCCACATTATCCAGCACTCGGTTTTCATGTTAACGGTTTAGAATGGCATTATGATTCAAGTATATAATTTTAACTATGATTGATAAGCCATATGTAATATAACAAAACTTTTAAGTTTAAACTATGATATGATGGAGTAATATTGTTCCATGTTTGATGAAATATCATAAAATGATACAGAAAGAGCATTTCAAAATGTTCTTTTACATAGCAATGTACCTATATTGCCTATACATTCAGCCGTGTAACAAGTTACGTTTAAAAAAACTCGCAGCTTAAAATACTATTTATGTATTGAGATTTATGAATTAAGCGGGGAAGCTCGATTACAATGTATATAGAACAAAAAAATAAAGTAACAGAAATAGAGTGGTTCTTGCGGAAGTACAATATATTACGCGACTAAGTTATTAAGTTATAAATTAAAAGGAACAACAGAATTATAAATAAAAATATCAATATTAAAATTATTTACATATTGCGTGGATCTAATTAAAAGGGAGCTTATTAATTGAGGACATTTCATTTTGAATATGGAATAATATTCGTGAATGAAAGAGAATAGAATCTAGATAAATACCTAAATATTTCACGTGGATGACTTTATCTAATTCAACATCATTTAAAAAATATTTGGTTAATTGAGGCATGCGTTTTCTAGAAAAATTAATAATTTTTCGTTTTAAAACGTTCTATTTATTAGTATTACATTACCCGCTTACATAACTCATAATTATTTACTTATTATAATTTATCAAGAATTCAAAATTGATTTTAATTTGTAAAATACTAAAATCTATTAAAACTGTTTGATTATGATAAGGTATTTTAATAAAGCAACAAAGCAATACATTTTATGTGCTTATGTTCATTATTTATTTTCATTATTGTTTAACTTTGATTTGAGTGACTATTATAAATATTAGCAAAATAATGTACCAACTAAATCCAACTGTCCCTATATTAATAAGTGGTCATATGCTCGTAAACGAATAATCGTTATAAAATCAACACAGCTTTGCAAAGTTTTAAAAAAGTAAATGATTCTGTAATTTAATTCAAAAAATAATATTAACTTAATATATACACTTATATTTGCGCGTATATAAAAAATGATTACCTACTCTTTTTTATAATACAAAAATCAATGTTACATAATATCACAAATTATACTTATTAAAATTAACCAAAATGAGATGAAAATTAAAATACAAAAAATGATTGAAAGAACCTAAGTATTAAAAATATACACATTACGAAGCAGTCTAAGATATATTAAACACATATTGAGATAATATTTACTATGAGGTGTTATTAAAACAAAAACCATTAAGGAAACTATCAAAGTTTCCTCTCTTATTGCTTATGTGAGATTTATATTTTATATCTTGTAAACTTGATACGAGGTTCTCAGTTTACTTTGACAACGACCAAGTTCATGAAAAGTTAATGAAGTGTGGAAAGTATTTGGTCGCCTAACGTATTGAATAATATTAAACTCGTACAAACGTTATTTGATCAAATACGTTGCGCTCGTGAGTCGCCGACCGAATCTCGTTGTCTAATAAAAAAAAAATTGTGATCGTAACTTTTTATGGCTAATTACGAAATAATGGTATACAAACGCGTCAATAGTAATACGCACCTATTTAATTCTGTGTGTAATATTTATCCACATTTAAGTGTAGATGAAACGTGCCTTGCACACAAGCACTGCATGTTTTATTCACATAACATGATACTTTATCTTAAGTGTTGTGTTACATAAACTAAAGGTACATTTTCATCGCCGAAACGTATGATATTATCGCGTTTTAAACGTTTGAAACCACAGAACCTCGACTGCATCTCTAAACACAAAGCTCGTAAAGTGTATTAAATTTTCTATGATTTAAATGTAATATTATATTTTATAATACGTTTTAAGACGACTTGAACTTAAATGCTATTTGATGATGTAAAATATATTATATGTTGTACGAGTGCATGTGCCATAATAATATGCATCCTTTATACACATTATCTATAATAAAATGTATACAATATACATAAATATATTAATATTATTATGCTTACGACAAAGGTGTAAAACTACGACTTGGACTAACATACACGAGAGCGTAAACTACGTTATATTAATACTCTCGTTATTATATAATGTGTCGTGAGAAAATAAACTATGTGTGGAATCTCAAAAATATCGTATTTCGAATATAATACGACATTTATTATAGGTATTTTGTAAAATAATCACAGCACTACTGGTCTCCTTGGCGCTCCGGGATCTTTGTAGCGGAATAAGTAGTACACATTATCAGCTAAGGTATAAACGCAAAATAATACTTTCATCATTGTTGAACCTTTAAAGCCGCGTGTGAACTTATTGCTTGTCAGCGCTCATTGTCGATGCAAAGAACGAATTATTATTAACATGCGCTGTATTATGCCATAATTGTTCAAAGTTTGGTTTCGTATATTAGAATATAATAGTAAATATACAGAGCGATTCATCAAGCATGCTCAAAACTAATTATTTTTTTATCTAATAAACAATTTATTCAAATATTCTGAGTATACTTAAAAATCACATTATTTTCAAATTCTAGATTTTATATATCATTTGTATGCCCCTAATTTAACATTTGATCGAGTAATTTTTCTATTGTTAAAGAATAATATTCATAAAAAAAAAATAGTTTTACAAAAATATAAAATATATTTAATATCAGGCCAAATTTACAAATCATAAATTAATGTCAATACATTAATATAATTTATAATTAAGTTTTCAAATTACCATATACCTTTCATACCAATTATCATAGAACTTTTATCCTAAGTACACAAAGTTAAGAGACTTAAGAATTTTCAACTAATTAATTTATAATAGAGAGGGGGAGGGTTATCATTAAAAACGAAATTTTGTATGTCAACAAGACACTCTTCAGAGAGGAGTGTATTAAATATAAATGATCCTACGAATAAGTATAAAGATTATGTGGTAGTTGTATATGTTCTATAGATGCCAATATTGTTGATTTTATTTATTATGTAAAGTAGGCAGTTTATTGATTATTTATATTAAATTATTTTTAATTCTAAAAACAACCGCTGTTCTATAGAATATCATTTAAATTAGTAAAATTATATTCAATTCGGAAAATGAATTATCGTTTTGAGAACAGCTGTTATTATTCGATATAATTTTTATTATTGTAGCGTATATAATATATGTGTTTGTTTTAAAGTTATATAAAACGTTTTTTCTAAAGTCAAATTCATAACTTCTTCGTCTTTCGTTTCGTGTTCCTTGAACCACATTTTAATTGGTAATTGCAGTCATGGCATCATTTACAAATCATAATCTACCATGAGTTGGGCCCAACTCAACTTTTGAACATGACTCTAAAGTCGACGTACCTATATGAACCCGGTAAAATTATTTAGTTGCAATTTTAACCAAAAAATAACTACAATTATATCGATTATTCTCTATTAACTCATATAAATTTTTTTTTTTTTTGTTTCTTAACGATTTTGCATAGTTTATTTTGCGTAAGTGCCGTTAAAGTTCCAATGACAACTAAACATTAACCATTAGAATATAAATAATATATCGTTAATCGATTTTGCGTTACGCGATAAATCGTAATTTCTATATATTATAAATATACTAGTAACTAGTTCATAAAATCATGTTTTAAACTCATTCAATATATTAGTATAGCTTTATCAACGACGTTAACACTTTCGCAATAATATTATATAATAATAATTGTTTTAAATTGTATTTTATTAAATCATATGCTGAATATTATAAAGTTGTATTTATATAACCTTTGCTTATCATACATCGATAATATTAAATTTATATGTGAACCATGATAATATAAAACAAATAATTTGTATTCTAACCATGAAAAATGTAATAAGAAGGTTTAGAAATTTAAATATACTTCAAAATTATATAAATTTAGAAATAGATAATATTATAAGATGTAAAATATATTGAAGACCAAATTATATAGATGAGTTCATATCCATATTTGGATGCAACCATTTATAAAATAGTAGAATAAATGATTATTACCCACTACTTACTTTTACATTAAGCCCTCATTTCATTTATTATAGTTATGATTTTGATTTATGAATAATTATTATGAAATACATACAACTTTATTATTATTAGTTTTTTTTTTTTCAAAAATAACAATTTATATTGACTTACAGTTAGAGTATTAATTCTTAAATTATATTCATCATAAACTATAATATTATATTATACCTTCTTTTTCAGTTTCATCACCAGACTGTTTTTATTTTGTCATAGCTATTCATAAGTACTTATTATTAAACTAAATAGTTATAAGTGTATTAAATTTTTAAACATGATACAAATAACTTAAGTATTTAGAATTTATATAGACTATTTAATTATTATAAATGTTTCTAAATTTAAAAAGAGTTTATTGTATAGATTTTATTATTTTAACACTTGTCATTGTTAGATGTAGATATTAAATAGAGATAAAACTATATTACATAGTTTATTTGTATACAGCATGTATTTAATTAGTTATTAAATATGAATTAACTAACCAAAATATAACAATTGAATACTATAGGTAAGGTTCAATCACCTAAGTAACCTTATACATATTAAGCTAGGATTTTTGAAGATTAAAAATAAATAGCAAATCGTTAAATTGTTAAATAAACATTTTATTTCTGTATAGGATATAGAGAAATAGTTATCTACTAGTAATTTACAAAATATGTAAACAAACTACAATTTAGTAATGCTTATATTCTATTTTATATTAAATATTATATTTATGTTTATTGACATGCTACTATAAGTTTATGAGTAAAATGATGTTAAGAGATAACTGCTGATTAGAAAAATAAACAAATACATATAATATTAAATGTACATTAATGTTCTATTTATTTACAATATCATGGTATATATTATTTTTTATGACATTAAATTTAGTATACGTATTAAGTTATAGGGATGGAGATTAAATTTAAAATGGTATATTCAGATATGACGAGATACGAATATAATAATATCGAAAAAAAATCTCACTGGTTCACTAAATGAGTCATGAGAACAATAGAAAGATTACGTATTTGTTTTTGCCAGAAAGTAAAAAGATGTAATAAACGACTAAACATCTCAAACCTATCAAAACCGCATCTGCATAAATGCGTAAAAATGAAAAATCAATACAGACAACCTAGTTTATGTGTAGGTAGACAAATAAATTGATTGAGTATTGAAAAAAATATGTACTTTAAGGTTCAATAAAACTCAAAAATGTTAGTTAAAAAGAAAATAGAATATGAATCAAGTACCAAAAATATAAATATGAAAACATCTGAATCACGCCGCCGGTCTTCCACACGGGGCCGGTGGCGGTGGAGGCGACTGCGGAGTCTTCGTCTGCGCCCTGCGACTCGGCGACAGCGGCGTCTGCGGATAGGCGCCAACTCGTTTTTACCGTTACCACTGAAGCGACCACGACCACGGAAGCGACTCCGGCCAAGGCCAGGTCGGGCGCGGTGTACTCGACGACGAAAGTCTGAGTAAACCGATCCGTCGTCGCCACGACCAGTAGCTTACCGGACGGACACCGGACCGTCACTATCGACTGGACGACAAGCGATCGGCACTCGCCGTCGTCGTCTTCGTGATTTCCGGTCTCCGGTGCCGTCAAGTCATTAAACAGTTCTCGAATTTCTGTCCGTCCCGTGGCCACGTACTTCGTACCATCGACGTCCAGACTACATACCGCGTCCTCGGTGTAATAACGCCAGACGTTTTGGAGCGCGTTATACCAATCGGTAAAATATCTCCCGACCAGCTGGTGGCCGATCACGGCCGACGTATCCTGCAGACCATCGCCGCCGCCGCCGCCGCTAGAATTATCCTTCCCGACGGCCCGACGCTCGCGCCGTTCTTATAGCGGCTCGGCAATGGTCTCGACATGGACGATATCTCCGCTGTCTCGGTGGCAATCCTTTGTCCACCATGACCAGCGAAAAACCGTTTGTCTGACGACAGAGTTTCCCATTTTCGAATAGATTCGTTATAGATTTGAATAAGCTGAGTAAAGTTAACACGAGATGTTATCTATACGCAACGAAACAATAGACAGAGCAGTCGACCGTTGTTATTAATGAAACTATGGGCAACGTATACAATTATTAGAAAATAATATTATACTAGCCAGCAGCGATCTCTCACGAATCAACATTCAGAGAGTTATTTTACCACACATTATTACTTCTAGCTGACCCCGTGCACTGCGTTGCCCGTTAAAAATGCCAATTCTATAGTATGATTCACTAAGACATTTTCATTGACCATTTTGATTCTCAAAAAACTTGTTCAAGCACCACTTTAAAGTGCGAATTTTGTAAAATTCTTTCTTATTGCACACTAAATTTATGGTACGATTTTACGAATGTACCGTGTAAATTGCAATCATCGATCTATCATTGTTCAGACTTTTTGTTTATCAGTCAGTGAGTTAGTCACTAACCGTTAACTAAGTCTCTAACCGTGGTGGATTGCGGAACCCGCAAGATGTATACGTAAGTGTATAATATCTAACCCATTAAGTTTCAAAGTTATATCATGTTTATTTTTTACTATACAGTGGATAAAATACAATAATGTGCCATCTCGTGGTTTTCATATTGTTATGTTAGTCTATTGCTGCGATCTTGAGATTTACTGTGGACATTAACTTATTTCGCTAATTCTTATTTTTGTTGTTATGGTTTTGAGTTTTGACAAAATATAACAACAGGTCTACAACTATTATATTCAATCATAACCAACAGCGACCTTAATATAGTTTATTTTCATAACAGTGACGTCATTAGATTGCATATCATTACATTTACATAAGCATCTTCTCCTGTGACCAACATAGGAGCGAATCATCAGTGAAAAATGTAACAAAAACGGGGAAAATAAATAATAATAATAAATTGTTACTATGGTTACCGAAAGTAAAATAATAATAGTAATAATCTACGTAACAGGCAAACTTTATGCTTCTAATATCTCTTTTCTTTGAATAATTATGTTTTTGAACTTTTCTTTTTTGATGGCTCATCTACACACCGAGTACTTTCGTTTAAAAAAAAATCGTGAAAATCGGCCCGGTAGAACTTCAGATATAATTGTCACAAGAAATCACCTCACGTTTTAATAATATATAATAATATATTAAGATACCTATATATATATAAATATTTCTTACATTAGAACAGCGACCACCAAAAATATAATTTAAGTATTTTATATTTATACAATTCAACGTTTTTCGGTTTAGCGGAAAAAATATAAAATAATATTTGTGTTATTTGAAGAAAATTTAAATTAGTACTATTTGTATTACCTCTGAACAATGTTCGCTATTGACGAATATTGTCAAGTTAACACCTATCAACACTACGTATTAATTTACAAACTTATTGGTTTATGCAGTCACCCACAAAATGCTGTAAGCTCTGCGACGATGACAAAATAATACCCTTTAGTAATACCTAATATACACGAAACAAACAAACAAAAACGGAAAACGTATCGCCTTTAGATTCGAAAATCATCAGTTCGTGGTCATAATATTACTTCATGATTTTTACTACGCCGTGTAGGTAATACGTAATAATAATAATAAAAGTATGTGCATACACGCCGGAATACCGATCAAAATATTATATTTCTTTCAATCCACTTTGCTCCGTTTATCGATTTCGAGCGCACACAAATCGTACATTATTTCCTCGTACGCGCGTCATATATAAATTAAATTATTGCTGATACGAGAATCGGATGTGTTCCGAGTATTATTATATTGGGATTCGGTACAACGCTTATTTCCGTTGGGGTGAAATCTCTGACCAACAATGACGGCGGTGACCATATTTGTTACGTTATATTTATAAGAAAAAATGTCGAAGAGATGGAAAAAAAATAACGTAGAGTACACGGTGGAAATAAGTCGGGGAAAGGACACACACACACTCACGCCCCTATATGATACAATATATGGGAAAAAGATACACTACACAACGACCGATTTCCCGGAGGGTATAAGTGTGCAGTGGCGGTGCAGGTGGCATACATAGGTGGAGTTGGACGTGGACGTTGACGCCGCCGCCGCCGCCGCCGCCGGTGACCGGGGTTTTAGCAAATCTGTCTAGCCGAATATCTACCTCGGGGGGTTGTGTATACATGTATATAAACGATACGTACATACACACGTCGCCCAGAGTATAAATATATATATGTACGTTTGCGTCCCCACGACCATCAAAAAGATATACTGACCGGTGGAAAAAGAACGACGGTCGCGGAGGGCGGTGGAACGCAAACGGACGAGTGTGTATGTGAGTGGAGGTTCGTTATGTTTTCCCGAGCGGCCTCCGCTGCTGCTCGGACGCAATATATAAATTGCTCGGGGCACACGGGCTTTTCGGTACGGTTTTCCCCAAAGGCACCTACGGTGAAGCGTGGAGATACGGGATCGCAGAGGAAGTGCAGTGCACGGAGATATTCGGAGATGTGTGTAGCTCCGGTGTTCTACGCACACACACACACACACACATACGGTGATATGTAATACGTGTGTATTATACGTGTACATAAAGAGATTTTCAGTATATATATGACGTACACTAGTTTTCCAAGTTGGTCCAGTAGATATAATACTGTGGTACAGTAGTTGTAAACAGAACCGTAGTATTTAAGAATTTGTGCCCAGGAGTGATAAAAAAAAAAAAAAAATGTAAAAATCGAAGGTTGAAAATTTGTATTTTCTTTCAATACTAAATTATTAAATTAAACCATCATAATATAGTTTACGGTGGAAATTATATCGTTTTCAATATCTAATACAACCGTTGAGGTATTTATTATATTATAATACTATAATGATAATAAAAAAATTACATAATACAATATATATATTATTAATATTTTAGGAAATGAGAAATGGAGTAATGAGAATAATCAAACCATAAAAATCTTTAAATAAAATCAGCCTTTTGTCGCGCCTCCTACGTACGCTACCACTTAAATACTGCCCTGATTAGAAGTGGCCAAACAGAATTGATAACCCTTCCTCTATTATATTATATTTGAAACTATTGTATTTTAAGTTTTGTTCATTCATTTTATAGTTACCTAAGTTATAATTTATAAATGTGTTTGAAATTTCAATTAATTGATTGTATAAAAACTGTATTATATTATTCTAGATTTGTCTCAACTCTCAATGGCTTAACCACTATGGCCGTAATTTTTACACCACGAAAGTTTAAACATATAAACACAAACAAAGTACTGGACGAACTAACAAAAAAAAATAATAATAATAATAGATTCATATTAAAATAATTTAATATAAATATTTTTATCCTAACTTTTATAAATAAAGTACATATATCCTAACAATTGATAAAGTAGGACTGTCATTGGTCCTGGTTGTAAATCTTTGCTGTATACCAGTTCAACAGTTGTTAATAATTACACGCAGACTATAATTCGTGGGCAAAAACTAACGGAAAAAAACCATCCGATGAAATATAATTAAAATTAAAAAAAATAAAATAACCGTGTACGACACTACTCCCTCATTATAACGTTACATACAGCTCGTATAAAAATATATGTGTGTATATATACTCATTATACGTATATTTGCCAGGAAATCGGTCCCGTCGGATACGGACATTTGTTATATTATTATTATGTTATACCTGTAGTAGCAGTGTCGCACATAAGTGCTGGAAGTTACAGTTCTGTAATTAATAAAGGGTGGTGGTGGCGTTGTTGGTGGAAAACAGGTACTGAGGGCGATGATGATATTATATTCAGTCTTTGTGACCGTTTTCTACGCTAGTAGTATTTTTCTTTTGGACTGGACCAAATAAGTGGCACCAGACAGCTAAACTGAACTCGGGCCAAATTAAAATTCACCGTCCCCAAGCCTTTCGCGTGTGGCTACAAATCTACTTTTTTATTTTGTATAAAACAAAAAACTTGTTTATTTTGTTTCAAAAAGAATATTGATGACGTTATTAAATTTAATTATTACGCAATGCATCAATAAAAAATTTAATTAAAAAAATTAACATTTGAAGTACTTATACTGCTATATGTACACAGAATGGTTGAACAAAAAAATGTTAGCCCCTATTTTTTTTTTTTTTTTAGTAATAAATTCATTCAAATTCTAATATTTTATGAAATTCTTGAATATACTTTTGTATAGTTCACATTTTCGAACTCTTAAAAATATTTTAATACTTTAGAAGTGTCCTGTAGTGATACAAACTTATATTTTTAAAACTAACCTCCCTACTATTTACTGTACATTTTTAAGTTGATATAATTTTTTTTTTTTTGAAAATGTTAATATTTATATTTCAAAAACACAAAATTGTGTATTTACGGTTTAATATTTTCCGCGATGTGAAAATAAACCCGTCAAAATCTCGTTGGAAAAAAAATAAAAATAATTATCGTTACTTTCAACAACGAGCAGACGTTTCATACAATCGTATCTTGTTTAGAAATTCCCAACGGTATAATCATTATTCATTACAGTTAAACATTAACCCTATCTTATATGGGGGTTTATGATAAAATTTTAGGCAGATTTGGACAATTTTATGAAAATAATGAACTCAAGTTAAATTAAGTAAACCCAAAATTGTTAAGTTTAAACATAATATTTTAATATTTTATTTATCAAATAATTAATTTAACTCTACAAGTTTTAAGTTACCTAATATGAAAAAAATATTAGCCTAACTCAGTTTAAAAAAAAAGTCAATCTACTTTTGTAATTATTTCGTGATTTTATCATCTGTTAACGTATAAAAAATATTTTATGACTATCTATACATAAGTAATAACAATAATAAATACCTATTGTTATTTTATTAATAAACATTATAAACATTTTAGTAGTATTATAATTATTTACTATAATAGTATTAAATTATTAATGTATAAAATCATTAATATTTCTTCGAAAAAAATTTTAACTTCATACATAATTCTTAAACCAATTAAAAAAAACCATTTTATTTCAAAGGTCAATTTAAAATAGTTAATTTCATAAGTAAATCAAAAAATTAACTTAACTGTTTAAGTTAAAAAGCTTAGAAAAAATAAACTTTTAACTAGTTAATGCCTCCCCCATTTTTGGTTTTTGATTGGTAAATTCGGTCAGACTGGCGTCTTGAGAGACAACAAAAACGATTGAAGGTTGCCTGCGTAATATCGGGTGTTTGCAATATTTTCGTCTTCATATTTTCTACGGCTCCGGTTTTAATCCAATAAACAATAACAGTTAAGTTTAACGTTCAACATAATACTTTGTCTACCAATACACATCACGGCATAGTTCAAGAGACTAATAAAATGCACCGTGGTCAAACAGCATCAACACATGAGTAGGTATTAGAGACGACGGTGGCAATTTTTGACTAAAAAAAAAAAACATTGAATCATAAATTGTTGAAGTCAAAAAACATTCTCATATCGTATTTACGATTACAGTATTGTTTTCGATCTGTATAAAAATATTATCTTCCTTTTACTAACGATGGAAATCTCGAGTGACAGGCTTTGAAAATTGTCGATTTTATAGATAAAATTTAGAAGTTTTGAACACACACAAACTAAATCGAATTTATTCATACGCCATTTAATGTCACTTAAAAGTAATAAAATAAATCTTCAAACTTTTATACTTTTATGACCATTATCATTTTAGTTTCAAACGAGAATACTGAAAAATATGATTGCACGATATTTATGCTCGAGTCTTAATATCATATTTTTTTTTTTTCTCTGATAAAACGGAATATTTCAAATTTTAAAAAACCAATGTTTAACTGAAAATAATTTCCGATCAATTTACAATAATAAATACTGTAACAAAATGATGAGTTGCAAAACGTTTTAAGCATTTACTAGAAAACAAAACAAATTGTAGCGTATATGAATAATTATTCATTATAGTTTCGTAAACCTAACCTGTAACGAGAAAAATAAAATTGGGACCTGAGTCAAAATAAAGTATACAAATTGATTCCAGATAAAAATTACTTATCATTATACAACTGTTAGGACTGGTTCTATTATCTATGCGTACATGTTTGTAACCTGATGATTGTGATTTTTCACCAAATATACAGGCAAAGTTTTTATCTACCTACTTCAAAATAAACTACATATTTTTGTGAATCGTTTAACAAAAAATTTGATTCTGAATTTTGTTATACTCGCCCAAATTGTAAATATTATACTCAAACTGCAATATGGTTTAAATTCGTACTGCATAATTTACTTATTGTTTTATTACTTATATCAATTATCTTATTTGATATTTGGTTAGCATTTATTATATTCTTATTTTATTATTATTAACAAATACTGAAATACGTAGGTACATCGTTTATTTCTTAAACTCGTATACATGATATGATTAGTAACACACATGTGTGAAACTGTTACCGATTTTTAATTATAGTTTTTAAAGTTAATTTGTACATAATTTTATTAGAACGCCTGTCCATTAGTCCTGTTTGAAATTGAATAACCAAACACTAAATCTTATTTTAATATAAACAGACAAAGTGAAAAAGCGTTTTTGAATAGACAAAATTGCCAGAGAAAATTCCCGAAACGTACGCACTCGTGAAGAAATCACGGCAATATATTATACTCGTTTAACAGTTAACACAAACATGCAAATACAGTTGACATGAAAATAATGGGTCACGTGGGTACACATTCCAGCATGGTACAACGAATAATTCGTAACGTCTTTATTTGGAGTTTGCGTTAAACTCATTCTCGCAGCTTAAGTATGAAGTCAATTAAACAAGTAGCGAAATATACAGCAAAGTTTTATCATCAGAACATTTTTTAACTCGGCCGAAATAAATAATTGCTGCCTGGGAAATAAGCATTAGATAATATAAGTACAAACATACGATATAAATTAAAACTATTTCGTATTAATCATATTATATATTATTATAAGACGACTGAGTATTTAGACTCCGGTCTGTGTTTTAATATTAATTAGTTGCCAACCATAATACTGAATTAATACATTTTACGACAGTTACTTTAACCACAGATTTATTTATACAAAATGTAATAAATATGTTTTGTTTATTATAACACAATAATTATTGAAAAAAATATATTTACAAAAGTCGCATTGATCTAAAAGTGTCCATATAGTATTTAATATGATAAAAATAGATACACCTAGTTTAAAAATATATTTACTTATGATTATATTACTGCATATTATATTGAAACATAATACTAAATATAATTATATTAAATCATTGTACAGTTTTAAATTATTTCATAAGTTATAAATAATAAATTATTTTTAAGTTTAGATAAATATAATTTAATTATTTTTTTATTTATACCAAATTCAAGTATTTAATAAATCAAAACAACTTTCTTTTTGGCAACAATTGGATTCTAAATACTTTTTTTAAATTTCTTATAAAGATTATTTCCTGAAAAGTTTTTTACACAATTCATTGCCAACATAATTTAATTTTCCAAACATGCTTTACCCTTCGAGGAAAAAACATAGGAAATCGATAAGACACGTACCTATACAACGCAATAATTTTAGTGTTAGTAGTATGAAATTAAAAAAAGACGATTTGATTGTTCAGAAAACGAGTCACCCTCCACCCACCGAAATTACGTTTAATCATCGATCAAATCACATTATAAAAAAACAAAAAAAAAAATCTTAATACAGATTTGAGATCATTACATAATTTATAAGAACAATGATAATATTATCGTCGTCACTAGAATGTGTGATTAAAGTTTATCAACAATTTGTCATAAAATGTATATATATATATATTCTAAGAAATCCACCAGAGAAAAAATACTCCAAAACTCTTTGTCAATCAACGTGTTGCAATTTTTTTCCAAGAATAAAATGATAACAACAATAGTATATTAAACCTTAATTTAAAAAAATGATAGCACAGTGGTAAATTACATTTTTAACATAACTAGCTACCATACCTCACATTCAACCATCTATCAATATAAATTCATATTATAATAAACAAAATAATTTTAGTAGGATTGCTATATAATTCATAAAAACAATGATAATATTTCTATCATCCATTCATCATCTTCAGAATATCAAATTGAAGTTAACCAAAAATTTTTCACAAAATGTATATATACTCATCGTAAAAAAATTCACCAAAGAAATATATTATTGTATCATGATATATAAATATAACAATTCAAAACTCGTTGTCAGTTAATGTGTCACTATAATTTTTTTCAAGACTAAAATGATCAACATTAACAACAACATTATATATTATTAAATTTTAGTTTGAAAAAAAAAATGATAGCATAGTAGTAAATTAAATTTTCGACATTACTAGCTACCACCGCCACCACTATCTCTACCAATACCACTGCCACCGACACCACCAACAACACCACCATCACCACCACCAACAACAACGTATAATAACAAAAGTTTTAACCCTTGAAAGTGTAATCCACTAAATTCCGTACATAAATTTAAATATTTTTAACGTGTGCACATATTATAGGTTACACCGAAACTTACAAACCACTTCTGTAACCTTTGTATATTATACTAATGCATATAGTAGGATTATAACTTTTTATAAGAGGTATCTCATGCACGCGATTACAATACATGTGTATATATATTTCTCTTTTATTGTAATTCAGTAGCAAAACAATACTGGAGCACACAAGCAAAACAAAAAAACTTTATTATTATTAGAAATAGTAGTAGAAGTATTATTATTTATTGGTGTTAAGCTCACTATGACTATCGCATATTACATATTGCTCATTATATTAGTATTATTATTATAGGTTTAAGTCTGCAGAGAATAATCAGTTCAAATGAATAACTGAGAGTACGTAATAAAACGGCTATAATCATAATATTATCGTGTAATTGAACTTATTAATATTGTACACACGTTATGTAGTGCACACTGTAAAAAAATCATAATAACTATAATAATATGTTTGGCTTTAATCGCGCGACGAAGAAAAATGTATAGACGCGAGCAAATCATTGTAATTAAATAGAGAAAGAAAGGAGTGGCGAGCGCGATTATTATCCCTACCTTCGGTCGCTATAGCTCGTATAATATAGTAATTAGAACGTGAATATAATATATAATATATGTATATATATTATGTAGATCGCCCGGTACAATGTATATTTTTTAAAACCTTGAATTTCATCACGTTTATATACACACATAATATCATAAAAAAAAGTGTTCAACTCGAACATAAACGATTGTGAACGTGTCGCGTGTATATAGGTAACTTTAAAACAATCGGTTACCACAATATAGTGGCGTACAAAAAATTTTCGACAATCGAATAATATAATTTATAGTATTACTATTATTTTATTGCAGTGTAACCCGTCGCGGTATTTTTATTTGGCGTTGAAAATTATACAGTCAAGATCGGTTGAAATGAAAGATAAGTCCAAGCCGGTTAATTTCGCCATAACTGCGCGACAATCGCATGCGATGACGAGGTAGGTGATAACACAGATAATGATTTAATAATATTATATAACATTATGATATAAGTACATTCAAATTGCCAGTTATCATATTATTGAAGGCGGTATGCGCATACTATTATATACCGGGTGAATTTTTTTATCAAATAACACACATTATTATTGTAAAAACTTTTATACTTTTTATAACTTCTCAACTATTCGTCCGAAATTCAATTCGTATACACCAAAATGCACCGAATAATAATTATAGTTTGCTTTGCAATATAAAATAAAAAAATGTACGTTATCGTTCAAAACAGTAACAATTTTAAAAATTATATGACAATGAACAATCATTTTTAATTTTCAAAAACGTTAATATATTTATTGAAATAATGAGTGTGTGGTAAAAGAATCACTACCTGATATATAATATATAGTAATTTTTGCATGCCGAAGGTAAAACAGTTTCCATTGTGGACGTTTAATATACATTTACAGCACGGTTGTCCGTCGCTGTGAATCTGTCGTATCGAAACATTAAGTGGTTCAGTAATTATTTCTACTCGACCGGCCCGGTACCTCCCACCCCATACAAACCCTTCTTATTATTACCCACTACAATATATTATATTCACTGTAAATACACTATACACCCTCGTTATCATATAACTACATCGGTATCGTCATATCATTATTATTATACGGTATCGCGTGCCTACCTGTGTCTCCGTTGTAATTAATATCGTCGCCGTCCTCCCTCCGCCACATTACATACGGTTCTGGGTATCCGGCAGCTTTGCATATTAAAGTAGCATTACTCGCTTCACGCACCACCATGTCTGTGCTCGTCTCCTTGTCTATGATGCTCGGGGGTACTTGAAAACAAAAAATTTAAAAAAATTAAATTTTACATATTCTATTTATTAGTAGACAATCGTTATTATATCGTTTTGCGTGTGTTTTGGTATTTCGTCAAATTTCGATTTGATTTTTATCGTTGGTTTTATGTTTTTGCGCTTTTTGTGAAACTGTAATAAAACAATTTATATATATATGACGTGTGTTACACTAAATTAAAAAAAATTTAGTATGGTCAACTAATAATATATAATCGCTAATAGCCGAATTTGTGTATTTTATCTATCATAATAATATATTAGGGATTTAACACATGTCAGTAATCAGTATTATACAGGATAATCCATTAAATACAAAACAAGTTTTCTTACTCATTTCAAAAATCATTGAAATTTTTAAAAATCTTTAAGTTTTAATTTAAAGTCGTTACAAAACAATGTTTTTGGGAAACCATGATATTATTTATGATTATTGTATCTTAAAAATTTTATTCTTTTTAAACGATAACAAATATTTTTTTAATTTCATACTTCTAAGCAGAATATTAATAGGACTCGGATTTAAAAGCATAATAGGCAACTAAAAAAAGTACACGATTGTTTTAAAAAAGCAAAAAAGTATATTTAATTTAAAAAAAAAAACATGAGAAAAAATTAACACGAACTAATTATAAAAATAAATAAAAAAACTTGAAAAATTAATTTAAAATTTTAAAAAAAAGAACTAATTACCATGTATTAGATATGCAGTAGTGAAACTGACTTAATATTATCCGGCAGATTTTTAAACGTAGAATATAGAAAACGACTCTCTACATCCACTGAATTGATCATTACATACTTCATACAAGAGGTTTCAAATTACAACACTAAATCTAAAATTTTGAAATGGTCGATATCGATTTTATAAACATACTAACCGTATAGTTACTGCAGGCTATAATATTTAGATCGACAATCAATACGTTTAATATATTTAATAAACAAGCCGATAACGAAAACAATAATAATTTAATACCTATAATGCATTCTGGGTTTTTACGTTTCTTATTAATTCAATTTTTTATTATTACTATTTACTATAGTAGCATAATAATTAATAAATATAATGAAAATTCTATAGCTGAAATAAGCAAAAATAAATTGGTTTATTTTGTTGAATCAGAATGACGTGAAACGAATTTATACATAAAAATTAGATTTCTATCTCATATATAAAAAAGAAGCATATGTTTTAAAATTCAAGCCCTAATTATAAGTACTTAAAGTTTCAATAAGCGGACTAACATTTGGCAGAGTACTTTTCTACCTCTCTACTCCATCCATTAATACTTTAAATAGTTATAACTTATAAACCATTAGTCCAAAATTCGATTATTTTAAATCGAAGTAATTCAAAAAATATTTTGTTTTAAAATAAAAAATTATAAACATGCAAGTTTTCGCTTTTAATTCAACAATTTAAAATTTGATCAGGATAAAAAAAAATAGTAAAACTAGAAAATTTTTTTAGAAAAATGTTGTTTAGTAAAAAACTAAAAATTATTTTTAAAAATTTAATAATTTTTGAAGCAATGAATATATTACTTTAAATATATCATCTAATTAGGTGTGGTTAACTACAAAGTCACTTACGAGTAAAATTAGTAATTATTTTCTTAGGCTACAATAATAACAATAATAATTTATTATAGGTACCTATTTTTTTAAATATAAAAGTAGATTTGGTATCATACACCCATAGGTACACGAGATAATCAATCATACTATTGATGCTGACATACATTAAAATGTCATGCCTTATTATTGTTTTAAGACTTTAAAGATAATAAAATGATAGTTTAATGCTGCTACTATACAGTATACACTATACACATACAATCAAATCAATAATCGATGACGTTCAACTTAACTTTTATTTAAACCCAAAATAACAAATAAATTAATAAAAACACAGTTCAATAGTACTCTTGTCTATAGTTACAATGTCTCTACAACATACATAATCGTGCATACTGTAAAATATGTACAATATATATTCTAAGATACCAAACAATAAATTTAATTTTAATCACATATCTCCGGTCATTGTGTTTTTAATTCATACTCATAAATTAAAGATTTCATAGTTTGTCCGAATTAATGGAAGAAAAGCGTTAATTTTTTAAAAGCGTTTATCATTTTTAGTTGGGTACTATAATCTATTTGATATTCACCCCTCCCCCTAAATGTTATAGCTACAGAAAAAAATAATCTAAACGAATTCTAATTACCAAGTCTGAATTTAAATCCCACTCTGCCAGTCACGACCATAGTATTACAGTTTTATATAGGGTGACATTTATTTATCTCTTAAACATATTTTATAATGTCATTGTTGAAATTATCAAAATATTGTTACTACTATATTATAATTATTATTATACATTATTTGGTTACTTTCAAACTTGTTTATCATTTCTATAGTGAATCTTATTATAATAACATAACATATATTATTATATTTAATTAAGAACTTTTATAATTTTATAAAATACATACCTCAAAATGTATTATAAATTATCCACATTCTCCAATTATATAATATATAAATATAAATTATATAGTAAAGTTTCCAAAAAATAATACATATGCTAATTAAAAATTAAATTAACGTCAGTATAGTTCGTTCTTTGAAATAGATAATGATGATTTTAAAGAAGGTTTAACAAAGATGTAATTGTATAAAACGAGAAGTATTGTACATCGTAAGAAATTTCAACAAAAATTATGAATATTTCTCGATGTTTAATAACTACCCAATATTCATTTATGTGTATTTTAAACTTACTATTATTAACATAATATACAAACTACAAAGTGATTTATCAAGAATATTTACTCCCGTTTTAGATTCTGAGCAGAACGATGAATGTATTGATTTTACAATAAAGTTTTCTTTTTTTGTGTATGAGTATAAGATAAGTTCTCCATAAAATGATTCGATTTTCAATTTGAGCGTGATTTTGGATCAAAAATTCTGGTTTAAATTTAGAGATTAAAATTAAAAATGTCCAATTCTTTTTTTTATAATTGAGAAAAACAAACAAAAATTAAGGTACGTAAACGGAATTTCATACGCTAAACCAGATTATGACAAAATCGATTTCTTTATTTTATTATAATTCAAAAACTTAAAATTGTCACCAATATTTATATAATAATTTTCTGTTTATGAACACTATATTTTTTTTAAATATTTTGAATTTTTGAGCTACTTTATCATGAATAATTAAAATTTTTAATTTTGTTTAGTTTTTGTTTTTATATATATTATATAAATGTGTAAATATTATATAACTATCATTATAAGTTTTAATTTTAATTTGTTGTCACAATATATATTTTTTTTCAAGCATTTAAACTTAGAATTTTTATGAAATTTGTGAAATCTCAAAAAATACTAGCTATTTCGTAGTTAAAAATATATAAATAATTTTCTATTTATATTTAAGATTTCAAAATTGAATACAAATACAAGGTTCTTTATAAATGTTCAACCTATATAAAAAAAAATTTTATCAGAAAACCAATTTATTTTTTATGAGAATTTGAAGTTTCGTATTTATACGATATTATACATTTTGTAGGTAATCAATATAATAACTATTTCTTTCCAAACGATTTTTGTTTGTGTGTAACTCAAAAAAGAATAACCATAGATACATACAATTTTAAGATTATCAATTTCATAATATAACTTATTTTGACCTATTTATAGGCATGTCAAATTTTTAACTGTTTTAAGTTTTTTTTTTCTATAAATGTCGATAGATTCTATATATTCAAAATTTTTGAAAATGTAATACTACATTGTCAAAAAAATAAAAAAAATTATTTCATTTTTTCATAAAACTTATTTTACAAGTAATATATAATCTATACAATTAGAAAATAATATCCCTTCACCACCTCCGTTTAAGGCTGTGGTGAGGATTTTTTTAGGAAGTGCAGGAATGTGTTAACCTTTTATTAATGGATTATAGTAATGTTTTTTATCTAGTAAAAAAAGTTTATAGAAAACTACTACTTCTTCCTCAATTTTATTTATCCTTAGTTCATGGTGGAATATCTGATTGGAGATATAGAATGGATAATTTGTAATCTGGCTAAGTGTTATGTTTTTGAAAGACTGAATTTTATTTAAGTTTGATTTCTTAGCCGAGCTACAGAGTTAAATCCCATACCTCCATATCACAATATTAAAAGTAAAATAAATGGCTTTAATATAGCTATATCTCAAAAAGGAAAAAACATATCATGAAATATGCTTAACTAGTGATATTATGACTATTTCTACTCAGAATCATTTTTCGTTTTTTTTTTTACTGAAATTTAACACACCTGTAATAAAGGGTCACTCGATAGTTAATATACAACAAAACGATATCCATTTGTCTACCTTTTTTTTAAATTATATTTATTTAAATTCTAAAATTTGGAAGTATTAATTACACTTAAGAACAATATATTATTCAAATACTTAAATTAAGTATTTAAAAAGTTTTCCTTTGGCGATTTATATCACATTTTTTTCAAACAAGAAACTAAAATAACATAAAAAACCAAAGTAGTTGAAATGTGATTATGATGTATAATTTTAAAAAATCGAAGATCAGAATTTTAATAAATAAATTATTTAAAAAAATTGGGACTGGACTGGTGAATTCTTTATAAAATCTAGAAAATTAGGGTTTAGATCACTCTAGTTAGTTTTATATTATTTTTGGTTTACTTTTGATACTATTTTCATAGGTCCTTGAAAAATTTCCAAACTTTACAAACTCAATTAATTTATGTGAATTGCAAACTTTTAGGTTAACAGTTAAAACAAAAAATTAGAACTCTTTTATTTCATCACTTACGTTGTTAACGCATAATAATAAAACACGAATATTATAAATTCGAATAATCGAATCGAAACACAATACATGAACGATTGGAGTACGATAAGTCGTATACTTACCGACCACTTGCAAGTACCCTTGTCGACTTCTCATCGGGTCTGTGTTCACTTGGCACATGTACCATCCTCGATCTTCTTCATGCACGTCTCTAATATGTAAATACCACGATCGGTGGTCGTTGTAGGAAAGCGTTACCCTAGGATTTTGGGTAATAACGTTGTGGTGAATGGACAAAATTGTCTGCGTATCTACCCTGACCCATGCAACCTGCAAGAAAATAAAAAAAAAGACCAGATTAAAGATAAAATGTTTAGAATTTTCAATAGAATACAATACGAAAGTATTATAGGACTGTACGTGCATATTATAAATTCAAGTATATTCCTATCCCCGAGATCGCAATGATTATTGAACCATATCCTGTCTTTCAAAAGTACCTATATAAGAAGTACAGAAGATGCACTAATAATGCCTTATTTACGATACTAAAATAAAATTGAGTATAATATAATATGATAAAGAGGTATATATATGTACAAATATTTAATATTTATTATTATTGTATAACTATATATACATATTAAAATAAATTCAATCTTATGCGTTTTGCTTACTGAAATATAATATATTTTAAATAACTAAAAATGATTATTACGAAACTCTTTGAATGGTCTTCAAATCATTTCATTAATTAAATTCTCATAACTAACTAACAGCCCAGTTATTTTTGTTCTTAATAAGTAAATGGATACTCTATATTATTATATTTGGACACTCGACTATTTTCACTCTCCAGGATGACTGAGTATGAATTTTCCGTATGTAAATTTCAATTTCAAAAAAAGTTATGACGTGCAAAAATCAATTCTTAGTGGAGCCCAGTTTCTTGTAGTATTAAATATATGTTTTAAATATTTTCAATTCAGCAATTCAGTAATTATAAGAAAACATTTTAGAGATTTATTTATAATAATAGTTTAATATGATAGAGTAAAACATTTTTTATTTCTAAAATATCAACTCTTAAAAAATTATTAAAATGTAATAAAATAAATAATTGACAAAATAACAAGGGTCGAAAGTTGTAATTTAATGCATTAAGTTTTCATATCTGATACTGGTCATTTTCCTTTCGTGTATGCCTGTAGGTTTTTGATATTTTTTTAAAACTTTTTGGAAAAATTGCAATATGAATTCCAAAAATTACTTCTATGAAGTACTATTAATATCAGTAATATGTCCTATCTCGTATCTATATAGATAGTTTATATTTTACATTTGTGGACTTCTTTTATCCAAACAAATAGTCGTAATAAAAAATAGGAAAAACACCACTATAAAAACAATAAAAAAAAATTATCCATTTTTAGATCTATTATATTATCTTTTTACATATTATCATACAAATACAATTTATTTTATCGAGTTTTTGTATGACTTATACATAACGCCGTCACAGGATATCAAAAATTCATTACATTTGATAAGGATATTTGATGCTGCCCGACCCGAGAGTTAAAATTAAAACCATCGCTCTGCAATCTGATATTATTTTGTATAAACATTCGGTTATGTGTAATACATTATTATAACATTAATATATTATTACATTCTTCGAATGACCGATTATTACGAACTAATATAATATTCTATATTCGTGTTTTGCCGTGCACATATTATATCATCAAAGCTAAACCTATACTGTAATCGTACTCAACACCATTTGACGACAAACTCCGTTTTGGTTTATCATTATACATGATTTAGCTGATAATGACTGCGGTATAATATACAGACGTACCACAGTAGCTTGATTGGTCAGTTGGCCATCACTAGCTGTTTCTATGTAATAATAATTATTATAACCCACTGTTGCTGATTAGACACGTTTGTGATTGACCACCGTGTCTCTTTTATAAAATTGTAAGCCTTTGTACGTTAAACCGTAGATACAACCGTAGATATTTCATTAGACTTGACTAACACGATGTTCACAACAAGTAATTACAGGCTAACAGTCCTTAGGTACAATGATAGGAATCGTACTCATTAAGGGCTATGCAATGTTATAATATTATACTTGAGCATATATTTTACGTACTTGGTTTCAAAATAAAATAAAAATTGTAACGTTCGTTTATAAACGTTTTTAGTTTTCTACTATCAATTATATTGTGTAATATAATGTATGTGGTAATTATTACTAAATTATAATTGATAGTAGTATAAGACAAATCGTGTTTAAATATTTAAAATTAGTACCTATAGAGGCTACATGCTTATATAAAATTAAATAACTATCATAATTCACAACTAATAGAACTATTTGAATTAAAACACGGACCATTTCAATTTTAATATTATAAAACTTAACTTTAGTAAAGCGCAAAGCATCGATTTTTTTTATATCTACTTTATAATCATATTTTTAAACTTTACTCTTATAATATTACATTATAGACTATTGTGATTTAATAAATTGAAATAATTAAATGTACTCGACCTTTCAAAAATAATATACAATTTATAAAAAATATTAAAGTTTCTTCATTCAATTTGTAATACTTTTAGTCAACAATTAACACTTCGCCTTTCCTTTAATAAATGCATATTTATGATATTAATAAAAATAACTAAGTAACTATAAATAACATATAGTATAAAAAAAAAGTCCACTTGTATTAATTAATGATCAGTAAAATAGTACATTTTCATTATTTAACTTTTTACTCCGTTTAAAAGCCACCCATTTCCCGGAAAATTATAGCAAATAGATGAAATTATTTGAGACTCTTATTTTAAACCCAATTAAAAGTTTTCCTTTGTTGACCGAGGTTATTTAATGTCCCGAAGTCACCTATTTTGGGGTTATTTAAGTGACCGTAATGTACAGTTAATAAGAATTATCTTATTTGTTATTTTGAAGAGAAAAACATGTTTGCTTGTACTGCGACAAGACCACCCCGGAGAATATTATTATACATTAAATGCGTATTAACGAAACCGTAGCGTTTTGGTTTTCTCACCTTAAATCCGCGTAGGTTGTCCACCACACACGCCAATAGTGCGTCTCTGCCAATGCTGACTGTGACGTTTGGTATGGGCTCGGCAAATCTTGGCATTGACATTTCTATACAAAATAAAACATAAAAAGTACATTAATTTTAATCCGATTGTCACATGAATCGCAATAGTAGTGGCTAGTACCTATATTGGTGAATATTATTATACATCGATTGTTGATTATTAATAGATCATTTATCGGGAGAAAGTAACGGTTGCAAATATAAGACTAATTAGTACAATCTTATGATGCAATACGATAATTAAAGTAAAAAAGTTCTATATTATATTGAGTGATTTGTATATCTGAAACGGAAGATAAGATAAGATTGAGCGATCGTGTGAGTTAAGGGACAACAACTAAAAGAGATTATAGGTTTGTTTTTAAACTGAGTTACCTACTAGAAAAAAAACATCAAACAATGTGCTTCATTGTTAAATCGAAGAAAAGTAAAATTATTAAAAGAAATATTTTTAATTAAATATATATATATATTTTTTTATTGTTTTAACTATTTTTTATGCGTGAACAATGAATATATTGGTCTTACTAAACATTACGCGTTTTTTTTTTGTGTGTGTTTGTTTGACATCACTTTAATGAACAATTAATATATTTATTTTCGAGGGAGATCCCAGATTGTAAATTAGATCTAGTTGATACTTCAGGAGGTTATAACTAAACATTTTCTATAATTTTTAAAGTAATTAGGAAAAATTATAAAAAAAAAATCTCTGAAAAACATGAATATTTACAATTTTGAGAAAAATCAGTCTTTTTGTAGTAAATTAAAAATAAATATCCTTAGAGACACGAAATGCTCACCAAAAACATATTACCATTTATTAAACGTCTTTTAATTGTTAGAATATTTTATGCTATTTATAGACATTTACATTTCTTAAACTATAAAAACTTTGAAATATTATTATATAATTATACAACTATTATCTATATACGATTCGTTTTTTAATAAAAATACTTTATCATACTATATTAGTAATAAAAAAATAAAATACTCTTAAAGAAATAAACAATAGCTTATCATTAAATTCATATTTAACAATTAACGTATTATATTATAGTGACCTTCTCAATAACGAGAGGTATAATCGAAATCTACTCCATCGAAAAGCTATTGCCTCGGTTTTATTTATTAAAAAATTGAATTTTTAATGGATATTGTAAATATAATCCTATATAAAAAGTATCGTTCCGTACAAAACTTTTGTTTTTAAATATCCAACTATCGCTACAATAAAATTATATTTTTCATACAAAGCATATTTTATGGTTATATTTTGGTAATTTTTAAGACATAAGTAGTTAAAAAGATATATGTAATTTTCGACGTTTATTTGATGTTTCCGTTTTAAGCTGTGGCAGTTGGTAAAAGTTTCTCGTTATTATAGCGATATTGTGACGATTTACAAGCGTATACACATGTGTACGTTTGAGTATGCACTTGTTTGTGTGTGTGCGTATACACTATACATATAATATATGGACTTGTGATGCGGTTTATTGGAAACGCGAGAAATTGTGGGTGTAACGCTCGGCGGAAGTTGTATAACGACAACGTTAAAACTTTAGGCCGAGTACACCAGCCCGCCAGGAAAAGTTAGTGATAATATACGGAAGAGGGGTGGCAATTGAGGTTTGGTGCGGGTATCGGAGGCGGTGGCGCTGGGGGTGCGAATTCGTTTTGTGGGGTGAAACAATATTCACCATGACGTGTTTGTGTGCGTATATATATTTATATAATATATGTACTAAATATAGTGTCGAGTGAGTCATTAAACCATGGTCATTATATTATATATACGTATATGCATAGTTTAGATAATATTGCCAAGTGTTCCAGACACATCACGTACGTTGGAAACGACTGGTTGCGGGAGAGGGTATGGAGTCCTGCGAATTGAGTGACCCGTTTTATTGTTTTAAATTAAACACATTTTTTCCATCTCTCGTATCCCATCCCGTTCCACCCTCACGCAGCAACCGTAGCCGCCGTTACATTACCACAATATATTATTGTACAGAATTTTTTATGTGCGATATAAATTTGTCGTCATCAACGTTATAATAAAAATATACTATACCAAATCGTACGTGTACATATATATATAAACAACATAATATATGCTGTATGGGGGGTGACTGAAATAACGTTTAAAAAATAAATAAATATAAGGCGCATTAAATGGACTTTTATATTTTCGTTTATGTTACTACTAATAATTATGGCAAACCGACGAAATGCGCTCTTTTAAGTTTATATAAATAATATTTATTAAACCAACGCGTAGTATCTCACGTTGGCATTTCTATACTATACACTTGTCAGTTTATTGCCGTGTAATGTATAATAGTATATTTATTGAATAATGAATTATGTATTTTAAACAGTACGAGTTTTCTAAGACTAACATCTCACAACTTAATAAAATAAAACAGTATTATTATCTATACCATTATCATACTCGCCACGAAGTACATTTCATTTTCTTAAGACTAACACCGAGGCCCGAATTATTGCTATATAAACTATATCATAATATTATAATAAAATAAATATATCATATAAAATACTATAAATATACATATTATTATGTACATTGTATACATTATGTACCTATACAATTAATCTTTAGAAAAAAACTCAACGTCACATTTCAATAGACAGGATTTTAGCCTTTCAATTTCATATAATGGGCACAATATCAACTCAATTATTATATATTGACAGATAACCAACATAGCACGTACTATATATTGGTTTTCCTAAGAGTAAATATTATATTTTACAAAGATAAGAAAACTCTTAACTTTTTTGAAAAAAAAAAAAACATTTTGCTTATGATGTTTGCTATATTAAATTTTAAAAATTTTGATCTTGAATGTTTATAAAATAATATTCAAACTTGTCATCAACTTGACATAATATATATTCTGCACATTTTTCATACTATACTTAAAAATTACAATAATATATTACACTATGTATACAGTAAATAAAGTTATCATAGTTTACTTAAACTATTTGCAATATATTATATGGATAATAATAATAATTATAATAATTGAGTTAAAAGACGTTACAGACCATTATAAAAGTGTAAGCTTATAATACAATAGCTATACCAAAAGCTTATTTTTCGATCAGTACTCATATTTTTTTTTTTTTTACTTATTAACACAAAAACAATTGTGAAAATTACGTTATTTTATAAATCATTTTAATATTAGTAATTATTTTTATTTTTATTCAGCTAGTCAGACAAATAATGTATACTTTGTATTAGTACAAGCTAATATTTAAATATTTCCCATAGACCAATAAAAAATGACTAACAACATTTACATGGTGTTTTAATAAAGCAAAATGATAAAATATTATTCAAAGTAATAGAATAATTCAAATCGTATGAGGAAAATTAAACCATTTTCAAAATAAATAACTATTAAATACAAAAATATACGAAATGAAGAAAAAACAAAAAGAACAAGAAAAAAGTACTAACAATAAGAGGGTGTCGAAAATAAAAGCATTGTTTATGCCCTTTTTTATGATTAATTTCTTCTATAATTTATTTGCTTTATTTCCATATTATGTTTTTCTTCTTTTTCCCTCTTTTTTTGTCTTTGCTTATCATTTCGCCCCTCATTTCTTAACTTTTTTCATTAAATTTCTACTAGTAAATTCCATAAAATGAATCGCTACTAAAACCACGAGTTAAAGTAAAATACAAACAGTTTAATCCATCAAAGTTGGATTGGTACTGTAAAAAAATTTAATTTAACCATTAAGTCGGATTCAAGCCAACCATTACTCGTTATTTCTAATAATAATAATAATAATAATAATATAATTGTACACGTAACTCATTTTCGATATCAAATCTAATATAATTATTTAACGATATTAACATTAATAAACGTAATTTATTCACAAAAACACTGCAGTACACATGTTTTAATGTTTCATTATCTAAATAATTTGGTGCTTTGTAACTTATTTTTAAATGTTAGTACCAGCAATTCTCTTTTATCCACTTTGTTAATTGTGATTTTTATAATTCAAACGTTTTTAAAATATTAACTTTCATAACAACATTAAATATGTATTTCAGTATTTGTACCACTTCACTCAGCATTAAATATGCAAACAAAGAAAACGGGAAGATTCAGAAAAGTTTTTTGTGCACTTTATAATATTCTTTCGTTCAATCCCTTTTTAAATATTAATGAATATTTTTAAGCAATACATTAGCAATGAATAAGTGGAAACAACATATCTCTGATACGCGTTTTCACTATATTATATATTAGCTGGCATTATACAAATCGATAAATACAAATAATATTGAAGTTATGCAAATATTAAAATATAAATATTACGAAAGACTATTGAACAAAAATATTTGAATATAATACCTATATGATTTTTGAATTTTCACTCATTTGAAAACTATATTGACACTATTATTATTTTAGATAAAACGATATACACTGTGCCTATAACAGAATTTTATAATGTAACATTACGTATTTTTATTTTATTTGTATTGTATTTTTATGCAATTATAATTTCAACCACATTAAAAAAAATAAAACGCAAATAACTCTCGTATAAACATTTATTTTTGTATTCAAAGATTACGTAATAATTTTTATAAGGATTTTCATTTACATAAACAACATATATACCTCCTATGACAAATTTACGTTCTATTTCATTTAACTTTTATATACCGATGATAATACGATTTTTTTGATATTATTTAATCATCAAAATGAATTATAATAACTCTTCGATTATATTCGCATGAGTTTTAGATTCTATATAAATGTGTTTAGTGGTATTAGTTTTTTTGCAAATTCCTCAAATATAGCAGTGATTTAAAAACTCCTAAACCCATACAATTTCATAATAATTTTAATTACTATAATCACTTATTATGCAATATAACAGCTATCAATTTCAAACAGTGTTTACAAATTAAAATCGTTAAAACATATTTAAATATTTTTTATGTTTATCAATTGTTTTTGACTTATAAATTTTTAATGTAATTTAGAAAATAAGCTTTTAAGAGTAAACGAAATCTTATACTTATCTTATACTTGTAGAAATATTTTAAGCTTTAAATATCTACATATAGATATTTACCTAACCAAACGGTTTAATCAGAAACAGTTGCCAAAATCTTATCGCGCAGTATAATATATACCTACATTTTCATTATATTTAATCGCTGCAGTTTATTAGAAATCTACATCAATAACTCTCGCAAACATTTGTTCGTCTTAATAATAGTAATAATATTGTTTTATACAAAATAATTTATTCAATTGCATAGTATATAATATAGAAGTAAATAGTACACAGTACATTACATATTTCTTTTTAATATTAATTTTAAGTTTTATTTAAACAATTCTTTAGATAAAATAATCAAAATTATGTATTAAATATTATTAAATTTTAAATATATAGTAATTCATTATAATTAAAAACTATAAAATAAATCATTATATTGATTATTGATTTTTTACGATTACAAATGATATATAGCAAAATTAAATTAGATCAGAGTTAAGATAGGTCTAGGTAGTAATCTGTTGCTTAAATTTAATACTCATCTGGAAAATTAAATTGTATGAAAGTAAACGCTAGTTTTTATAAAAGGAAATGAGAAACCCAATGTTGCTAGGTCAGTGGAGTAGAATGTATTTTGTTGTTGTTGTTAACATGTAACAGGTTATGTTTAGTGGTCAGTAGTCAGTCGTTCGGACTGTAAAAGCTTCAAAGGAAAACATATATATCAAAAATGTAATATTTTTATCCCTAGTGCCTCTCGACCTAAGTATACCTCACTTGTGTTGACAAAGTCAGTCAGACTAAAGATAAATTTTCACTAATTTTATTATTATATTCGTCCGATATTTTACTATGAAAATTCAAATATATTTTATTTTTGTTATGAAATACCTGAATTATAGGCTCATAAGTATTGTAACCAACAATAGCTTTTTGATTTTGGTATTAGTTAAATGCATTGGGTAATACAATTTGACATATTATATTTTTATATGGCACAACAGGTAAACTCAGTTGATCCTTGAAATCGTTGTAGTGAAATGGCCTATCCAAAAAGCCGTGTGATTATTATATTATATTAGAATGAATAAAATATCATTGTCAAAACTCTTGAAATATCAAAAAATATTTTTAATAATTTTTATGTTTAACTTTTGTTCTTTTTAAGTTTAATTGTTTAAAATTAATTTATGTAAATTAACTGTAGGAGTTTTTGTTTAAATTACTATAATGTTGACTACAGTATAATAAAATACATAGTACCTATTGATAATTTGTATAACATGGATTCATATTGTTGAATATGAATATATCTACAGGCTACAGTCAGACAGAAATCTTATTTAGATACCATTTCAGGAATTCTTTTTAGTTTATAATAGTTAATAATCTTACTAAAAGATATAATATACATTATCGTCTAACGGTTTTAAAATTAGTTCATTTGTTAGGTATTGCTTTATCATGTTTTAAAGCTAAATTTTTATAGGTATATAAATTATATTTATGACCAAATTTAGTTAAATAAGGAGTCCCTTGATACAATTGTTTTAATAGAGATCAATTTTTAATATTATTTTTTCTAAAAGTAGTTGTTTAGAAACTATATATATATATATAACGTATTTCATACAGTATGATATATTGAAAATTGAAATATTATACAAATAAACATCTTATAAAATACATCTGATAGAGCTGGCGAACGAAGTGAGCAAAGGAAAATACCTGTATTTCAAAATTTTAAAATTTTAATAAGTTTTCAAAAAACGGTGGAGACATATCTTTAATATTTATTGTTATAAAAATTAAATATTATTTTTTATTATAAACATCAGATTAAGTTTGTCAAAATAAAGTTTTATTGTTTTTATAAATCATAAATTACACAATTTTTAACCCCTAAATCTGACACTATTTATGTGGCAAGGTGAATAATATTAAATTCGTATCTTACTTACTATTTTTCTACTTCCAGATACAATTTTTCCTACGACAATAATATTTTAAAAACTATTATAACACATAAACAATAATACGTCAGTTTTATATTATAATAATTATAATATAATTACATTCATAAATTATACTTCGTAAACATTTTCAAAAATGAATGTACAAAACAATAAGCATGTGTATATAATAAAATAAAACTATTGCTTGTTCCATATAATGTACGGTTTACAACAGCCACATTATTCATTGATTATTATTATGTATAATAAAACGAATGGTAGATACGAAAACTAGACCGATTATCTTTTAGAACATTCTGGCGAATTACTGTGTAGTCGGGTTTATCGTCTAGGGGTTATATGGGAAAGGGTTGTCTGTCTAGAGAAGTATTCATGCCAAATGGACTCAGATACGCCAAGAATATCTAACGGCAAAACGACAATATAAATAAAAGATGTCTAATCAAATGACAATGGATGTTTTATTCAAAATACCGGTTGATAAAGGATATTAACAATGAGAAATTACGTAGAAATTCAATTAGCCTGAATAGATATAATATTATTATTAGGTTCGCAAAATTGTTATAGCAAGTATGATGTTATCGATATTAATTAGTCACAAATAATATGGAAAAAAATACCGACAGTTATTAAAAATAATTATAGAATAAAATAAAAAATTGAAAAAATATTTTGGTTTAAATAACCAAGCAGAACATGTTTGTAAAGTCATAATTTTTTATCGAAATTCAAATTGTACTAATTTTATTTTTTGAATATTTAACAATAACAGATGAAATAAAAAATATGTTATATATATATATATATAACATGTTAATGCCACATAACGTGGCATTCATATACTCTAGAATATACTTATTTTGATCTATTATATAAAAAAATTAATTGGAAATTTTATATTTCAGAAAATATAATTATTATGCTATAACATATGCTAACAGTAAAATAGTTTACAAATCAAATGTATATATTAATATATTATATTAGGTACCTATATTATTAGTTACAATAATCATTGTATTACGGAAAATATTATTATGCAACAATTTTAAACAACCAACAAAAAACATTCTTTAACTATAAATTTATATCCGTTTAAAAAACATTTATACCTATACATAATACGTATTCATACTTATTATTAGATACCTATTATGTTCAATATACAAATTAATAATAACGAGTTATAACACACCCAAAAAATTTAGGTAGTTAAAAATGACTGTATCATTATACTGTATGCAATTCAAAACATAAAAAATAAGTATAATATAATCGTTATAGCATTATCGTTAACCATAATATATTACCTATACTTATATAACGATGAAACGGCTTATTTTCGGTTACTTGTTGCGTTTAATTTTAGAAAATAAAAATAATCGCTCTTTTATATGGATTCGAGTCGAGCCAGTAATCTCGTTGACAGCAGGACATCTCGCGTTGACGTGGGATAATATAAATAAGATATACCATACCTACTATATAACGTAAGCTATAGTATATACACGGAAGACCATAGGTATAATAACATAGGTACATAACATTTTTAAAAACGATTTTAACGAAAATAATCGAACAGCATAAGTAAACGAACGCGTAGGAAAAAAATATTTATAATTAAGTAACTCTATATTGTGAACCTAATAATCTTTAGTTCCGCTGTACAATTTTATTTTGCGTTCGGTAAAGTATGTTTGATGTGCATTAATCTACACCAACATAACAAATACGCCACATGCACACGCACACACGAATACATACACGTATATATATATTAAGTATATCAAGTGCATCCATCTGGTCGACGTGTAAACAAATCACGTAACCCTTGGAGCAACGGATAAATTGATACCGAAATAAATTCACCCACGTACGTAAGGTTCGCATAGATATAGTATATAGGTAGCTGATACTATATATTGTATATAAACAGGGTAGTAGCTGAATTTCCTATTCAAATATTATTGTATATAAACGTATATCTATATTATATAAACTGTTTTGAATAAGCTTTTTTTTACCTAATCGATGCGCACAATCAATTTATTACAAACAAAATTACGATTCAACGTTTAAAAATAAATACTGTAAAGAGCTATGATACATAATAATACAATAATTCTTTATGATTCGTGTATTATTTAAAAATAAAATTTTTATCGTTTGATAGATTATTATATAACTTATTGTACACAGTATACTGTAGTTGGGTGTACAGTTTCATACACCTACAATACCTACGTTTTTCGTATACTTTTGTAGTTTTCCCGAATTTTTATGTAATTTAATTTATTTCGCACGCACGTACACATTTGTCCGCCAAGTTCTATATAACATTTCATGACCTGTTTAGCCAATTATTTATTTGGAACGCATACAAATTATACGCACGTATTTACTTATGTAAAACACATTTAATTGGATAGAAAAAACACCGAATTCCAGAAGAAATGTAAATAATTTAAAACCAATATTTACCAACTATCGAATTGAAATGATTTTTTAAATAATTTTCAATTAGACTTAGAAATTTCTTTTTTAAGTTTGACTAAAATATATCAAATATTTACTCTAGTTCTTAGAATAGAACAATCATATTAATTTTAAGATATATAATTTTTTATCAAGTACTTATGAATAATATTTAAAAATAAACATATACAATGTATGTTATTAAATAATGAGATAATTATCTTAATATAATCGAATTTTCTTCGTAAAATACATTAAAAATTAATTTTAGAGATGATGTTGTGTTTGAAATTATTAGGTACCTATATAGTTTTAATAACTACGTTAAAATAAATTCAAAAATTCACAAATTATTATAAGGATATAATTTATTCCATAATACATGCGTGCCATAACTTAAACCAATAATATTATATGTATAATATTAATAATATATTATGGACAAATTGAACTATCGAACAATGTGATATGTTGCCCGTTGTCTAAGTATACTTTATCCAGTGTTTTTGATCAATACATTAAAATACTACTTTATCCGAACCAGGTAATATATTGCCCGGTCAAAATGTACTTTGCTTGTAGTAAATTGAGCATTGCAACTTCAATTATATATATATATATAAAGAAATTATATTGAACTCACAATAAATTAAGAAATAGAATCACTGAAAGAAAATTGGAACACACATGACACATATAAGCGTAATCAGTTTACTACGTGTAAAAAAAATAGTTAATGTAAGGGACGGATGTTTAGGTTGGCCTAATCTAACAACTATTTCATTAAATGAAATAGCGAAAAAAATTTTTAATTTAGAGTATGATCGAGTTGTAGGTAGCTCCAAATCGCGTATGTTTGAATTTGAGTGTTCGGTTACGATTTTCAGGAATAATTAAACAATATTTTCCTAATTTATTTCTAATGTATTTCCGGTCTTATATACGATTTGAAACAGTGACGTTTTTAAACCGTAGACACGCGAGTTCAAATCACCTAGTGTGTAATCTCCTTTAGAAGAACAAGGCTATGATAGATGTAATTTTAGGTACTCAACAATACTCAAATAAAAAATATAAATGCAAAGCACCAGAGAAAAATGTAATACTAAATGTCATTCTAATTTCCAATAGGATTAGGTTTCCAATTTTTCAAACAAAAAATGGTCTGAAATCATTTTTATATTATATATATATAATCATAATACCTACATTTTTAGTTGTAACACCTAAGAATTTTGTTTATTAATTATAACAACTTTACGTTCTTGATATATTATAGTATTTAATGTATTTATATAATTAGCGATCAAATTTATGTATATAGTTTAACCAAATTATAAAAAATATAGTTAAAGTAGGGAAATAAGTAATAACCATATAGTGATTTACATTACCTACACAGGACTATCGATATAGTACTGTTGATGTACAATTTTAACTACATTGTCTTCCACAATGGCCGAGTAATGTAGACATTGCCCTATAATCCCCTTTGCTCGTAACATATATAGGTATTATATATTATATTATATACCTTTAGAGTAAACTAAATCGTCATGTATTATTTAAGTCTTAAAGAATCTAGCAACGAAACATAATTAAGACATTAAGTAAACATACAACACAAAAACATGTTTTTTCATTATTTTCAACAATAGAAGTTTTTACTTGGTGTCTTGGTACAATAATTAAAATGATATCAAAATATATGAGTGCACAAAGGGAAATATTCTAGTGTACCCAACTAAATAAATTTAATTCACAGAAAATTCAATAAAAATAATCTAATTTAATGATTGAAAATATAATGGTTCGCTACGAAAAATGCGTATTACTAAAAATAAAAATATAAGATTTTAAACTATATTAATTTCAAAATTTAAGTATAAGTAAAAAGATAAAAATCAAAATTAATTCAACTTAGGAAATTATTTTTGGTAATTTTTGTACCTAAACAAATATGAATAGATAAATTATATTATATTATAATATTATATATTATATTATATTTCTACAATACTTATAAAACTGTAAATAATAATTCTTGAAAAATACTATTATCAAATGTAAAGCTCAATATTATTTTTAAAATCTATGCAAAATTCTAAATTCATTTGTATTTATTGTTTGCACAACTATCTACACTTATTTATACACATTTATACTTACTAAAAATAAATTGCCATAATTACCATTTTCTAGAGTTGTAATTTATTTAACCGTTTGAACAAAGTAATAATAAAGATTGTTATTAAATAGAATACATTCAATTGCTATTATTAAAATTTATTGACGCGTACTATGTAAGGCGTAAGTGATTTATTCAGGAGTTAGTAGAAGAGGATGCCGTAGATCGTAGTAAACGTTTTCCCGTATTGTAATTCAATTGAACAAGACTCATAAGTGGCAGGATGACACGGCAATTATAGTACCTAACAGTATAAAAACGTGACAGCAAATACAAACGGTCGTTTGCCAATTATTATTTAGCCAAAACGAAAAAAAAACTGTTGTTTTTCATTTACCGACCAGAAAAAAAAAAAATTTAAATCTCTATCCACATAATATATATATATATATAAGGTATTAAATAATTTATCAATCACAGGCGACGCAATACGTCAACGGCATATAATCCTGATAACCAAATGCATGGGATGGAATGCCGGAGGCCGAGAGGTGGCGAGGGCTTGCCGTAGTAACTACATACGACAGGCATCGGTGGCCATTAATCATCCATCGCGGTCTCATAGTTTTATCTTCTGCCACCACCGTGTCAAAATTTGAAAAAGTAATATATCGATGCGCCAGGTGGATGAGAAACGGATGCGAAAATATTTATAGAACATGATCCCAAAAAGTGACATTTTTTCACTCTATATATATAAATATAATATATAACATTTCAAACGACGAAAACTTTGTGTAGGTTGGTCTTTTTTTCTCTCCCGTCTACCTATCTATCTTTCTATTCGGTCTAAATTATTGAATAACGTACAACGGATGTAGCGGGTACGACAAAATTATCAGAGGTGGGAAAAAACCACTGCAGAAGTTTGCTGCCGAGACGACGGAGAAACAAAAGGGATTACAAAAACAACTACATTACAAACTCAATTTCGACGGCTCATTTGATACCGTTATGAAAGCCCAAGGATTTTGTAAGTCTTACATCGGCCAACTTCCATTTTAATTTTTTCCCACTAATTTTATTGCCTTGCTTTTTTTACAGGTAGTATTGTTTTTTTTTACTCTGGTTAACAATTTAAATTAATGAAACACTTTTTATTATTTTCCCCCTATTTTGATTATTATTATTACTCCGCTATTCCGGATGCCAAAAGTCTGTATACACTATTTTAACACTATATACATAATATATCCAATATACCTACGTTAAGAACACTCCATTTTTTCTACCGATCATCAATCATCAATGTTACTGTTTATATTATATTTAATCAATATTCTATTTAAATTAAGTTGCTACTGTGGTACTTTAAAATAAAAGAAAACCGTAAAAACGTTAAATATAACCAATAGGGAGTCGAGAAATGTATATAATATATATATTATATGTTAATAAACGTTACCTATAAATAGATTTCATAAATATTTTTTTCATAATATACATCAATTATATCTTAAAATATTCATATAAATTTTTATTTTGTTCATTTATAATTTTATAGTCTTATACTCAAAATTGTATCCACTTAATATAAATCTATGAGAAATTATTATGTTAAAAATTCCACTTTTAATATTTTAAACAAAGTTTAAGGAGTAATTGGATAAACCAAATTAGTTCTTAAATCAAAGGTGGAATTTTTGTGAACTTATAAAAATAAAATTATTACATAACTTGATTTTAACTAAACATAATTTATATTCATTCATTTTAAATATATCTAAATTTTTAAGTAGTTAGTCCAAAAGTTTTTTATAATGCCGTTTTGTTTACGAGTTTAATGCATGAATATACTTATATTTACATACTTAACATATAACTTTATGAGTATTTATTAAGTTACTAATGAATATATTTAAAATAAATTAAATAACTACTACAATTATGTGTGATTAATGAAGATAGTTATATCGTTAGTGTTAAGTTATCAAGGTTTAAATTGGGCTGATTATTATTGGACATAACTAAAAAATATTAATAAAACAATATTTTTTATATATATGTGTGTATGTTTGTAACAATGATTAGTAAAAAGTAAACTAATAAAAATAAAAATTCAATTAAGTTATAGAAAAATGTGTAATATTCAACTACTATTTATTACAGTAATTTTAAGTATCTACCTTAATGAAATGTTAACGAAATTAATGAAAAAACATGCGTATTGTATTAAAATTAATTTTTAAAAATATATATATTTTTATTCAACATTAGTAATATTTTTTTTTTAACGTAACGATATTGAACAAAAGGTTTCAATGATTCATTTATAATCTGTGAGATAACGAAGTTAATTAACAATTAGTATTTATTCTGAACTTTAAAACAATCGCGCATAACCGCTTTTCAATTTTTATTTTATATAATCAACATAAATTATAAAAAAAATATTTTGAAGTAGGTAGGTAGGTAGGTTCTTACTTAGAAGTAGATTGATATGAGAAAATATTTTATTATAAAAATCTTCAGAATACATGACAAATTATCAAGTAAAATCAAATCACAAACAATGGCGTATAAGTATGACAATTAATTTTAAGAATTATAATTTTTTTTTTATTAAATCTGTTGATTCAAAAGATCTGATGACATTTGATAATTTTATAAAAGCTATAATGCGTATTTTATAAAATTAAAAAAAATAATAATGGCCATCACGGCTGTGTAATAGAAAACAAAAGTATACAAATTAAAAAGATTAAGTAAAAAAAATAGTTACCTAATTAAATATTTGTTCATTTAACTTTAACATAACATAATTTGTGATACGTAAAATATAATCATGATGATAATAATATACTTTTATAGAAATTATATTCAATTAATAATAATAATTCATTTTACCATATATTATCATGATAGAATGGAGAATGATTGATCACACGTGGGAATATTAGTTATAGTGTATTATCACAATACATTAATTAAACAAAATATAATATAATTTTTTTATAAAATATTATTATGTACCTACGACCTATATGGAGAACAAATGTAAAATGTATAGTAACTGTATGAATCGAAAAAAAATCCCCTAAATATAATATTATATTCTTTACGTTTTATAAAATATCTCTTGAATTCGAAAACATAATGATCTTATGTATATTTAAAAATCCCAAAAATCAGGTATTGAATATAGATAGCATTACATTATTGAAGAAAAAAACTGAAGAGTGTACTTGGTGAATCACCCTATACCTTATATACCTTTAATCACGTTGCACTGAATTAGACAGTAGACATTTCACGTTCTTGTGGTTCGTAATGTGGTAGTACGAAAATTTAGCACGTTTGTGTAGAGAGGACATGCAATTCCGTCAGACGGATTGGGTGGATTGCGTGTATTTCTCTCTTTCTATATACATATATATTAGGACAAGTGTAAACTTGCCGTAATCCGCGAACACAGTTAGCGGTATTAAAAGCCCGAACGGACAGTTTTAGACGTCAGACGAGAATACTGGGTTTCTCCCTCTCGCGATCTCCCACACTTAACCTCCGCCAGACACTGATTTATCACTAGCCACTCTTTAACTACCCCTAACAAAACTTGCGCATAAATTACGCACTGCGAAACGTATTTACGATTTGTATACACATATACATGTTTTACGTAGGTATGGTATATAGGTAAGTTGTGTATTCACGGATTAATAAACATATGGTAGTCATATACATATACATAGATGCAAACGTCCACTAGTACGAACGTCGACTTGTTAAGCAAAACTAAACTATGTTATCTTATCGATGATCGGATCATTATAATATTATCGACTACAGTGAAATCAAAATCGTACACATCTTATTATACAATAATAACATATTATAACATCACGAAATTTTAGTATTGTTAAAATACCTACATTAATAATTTATGTCGCTGTTAATTTTTCGAACACTGCTACTGATTTGAGTAGGTTGGGTTTATGGTAACCAGTAGAGATATAGGCTATATAGCATTATAGTTAATGAGGTCAATATTGGTAGGAACACGTAAAGATCAAATATTATTTTAAAGCAAGTCAAAATACTATACTGCTAATAAAACATATATTTATAACTATAGATAAATACGTTTTGATACGTACATGCACTAATAAAATATTGATATTCGTTTCAAAAGATAAATTGATATAATATCAGAAATTGTTGAAAATACACACAATATAGTTTTAAATATGCTTAATCATTAGGTAGATAATATTATTTATTATACATTTTATCAAAGTACTGCCTTTGACGATGAGTTTCTTTAATCAAATAAAGTCATGGAAATAATACCTGGAAACAAATACGCCTTTGTTACCTATTCGTCATATTGCGTTTAATATTAATCTTTTATCTCTATATTATATTATGATATAAATTTATTTATGTAGGTACATAAAGAGAGACAGAGAGATTACGTTGATAATACATAGTTAATAATATTTTAATAAATATATAACTGTAAATTCACTCGTTTATTTATCGGTATAATAATATTATAACCTAAAGTATTGACAAAATTCGAAATTTAATACTAAATGAGAAGAATATATTATAATATAATATAGATACAGTCATACAGATTATAGATATAGATATATATACAAGGAATATTTTATATATTATGTATATTATAATATATAAGTATTCTATTAATCCTTCTAAAAAAAAGTATGAACAAAATTCTAACGTATTTTTAATACATTTGAAACCGTCTTTAAATAGAATTTGAATTATCAAGTTAGTAAATATACATGTTTGGTATGATAGGATTTGTACCTAATAGATATTCTAGATTTTATAAAATTAAACTTATTAAACTAAGTCATAAGTAAATTATTAATTAAAACAAATCGACCTATGACAAATTATTTCTCTTTAAATTATGGTCGTCGTTTAAAATTCGTTTGAATTCATAATTGTATTGTACACATAGGTAAGTACTTACTGTAAAAAAATATTATTCAAAAATAATGTAAAACTCTGCAAAGTTCACACAATATACGTATTTAGAAACTATAATTTTATAACTAATAAATTATTGGTTTTAAATTATATTACATAATAAATAACTACTGCACGTTGTGTATTTTGGAATGATAGATAAAATAAAATTATTACAGGAAGGTACCTCTTCTATTGCATTTTCGGGAATGGGTCGTAAAACAAATGTAATGGATCTACAACATTTCATGTTTTCAGAATCTCAACTCGAGCTTTATAAATGTATATTATATTTAAAATTGTGTGAAATACATTGTTTCGTATTATGAAGATATACACATTATAAATATGTAATGCACGTACAAAGCATTTTATAGTTGCCCAATCATTTTTTAAATATAAAATAAAGACCAAGTGACACGAGTAATTGAATAATTTAATAGACTATTGTAAATGTTATTGTTAGGGCATAAAGTAAATTTACATTGTGATGTATAATTTGTTTAAAACTTATAAAATATACTTAAATAATACTTTTATTATTTGTAATGTGTTTATCGTTTAAAATAAAAAATAAAAACCCTTAATAGTTAATACCCATTAAAAAGTAATAAAACAACTTATCTAATATGCGTATTACAGGTATATTATTACATCAAATCTTTAAAATTATATAATATTAAATTATCATGTGCATTTTTCGAAAAATTATAATCATAAAACCTTCAACCCTAAATAGTAATATTATAACTAGTAATATTATACTAAGTAATATTATACTAACTAGATAAACTAAAAATTATATTCAATGGCTATTAAGAACTAACCCGTTAGAATTAAGGAATATTCATAAAACTATTAATTTATTCAATCCGAAAACCGAACTCGAATAGGTATACATTTATAATATAGTAATATGCGTAATGTTAACTTTAATTTTCAATTTTGTTTTTTGAGAGTTAAATTAAATTAACAACTTTAAATTTTTAGACTGAATTACGTTTATTTTTTATGGACCAATGTCTATATAGTATGCATTTTTTGAATTGTGTGTGTCTCTCAATAATAAATTACATTTAAGTAAACTTTAAATTTAAAATTTGAACAATTCATAATCATACCTAGTAAATTATCATTGATCAATATTCAAAAATGTATTTTATTCAAAACACATATTTATAGTTACTAAATCAGAGCGAGTTTATGATTGGTATTTTGTAGAATAAAAGTTAATTACACTGTAATTTCTAAATTAAACGCATTAATTATGAAAATATTATGATCAAACATAAATGGATGGATAAATTTGTATATAATGTTATTACAATCGAATAAACAATATAATATTGACTGCAAATTTTATGGCTTTATGTTGATAATTTAATTTATAGGTTATTGACAATTAATCCATCTATTTCGAGAACTCGAGTTTATCATAATTAATTCAAAATATCAAAATTCAATTTTATCTACCAATATAATACAATTATTTTCAGCTAAAATACAAAAATATATATTTAATTACATTTATTTTTATATAATATTATATATTTGATCATTCCAGTTAACAAAACTCATTAACAGCGTTTACATAATATACGCACTAGTGCACATTACAACGTCTCCAATCATACTTTATATTCAGATCATGACATGTAAATATCAACTCTTAAACAATATTCACCTTGGAAATTCTCCCAGATGCAGTAAAACTTTTAAATTAATAATAAGTATCAATTACGACTGGTAATTTACCATGATATTTTTAAAAAGTGTCACTATAGGATGACATTTGTAAATTGTAATCTATTCTGTATCAAGTCAAACCTGTATAAAGTAGGTATATATACAGAGTGTATCATGAAGATATGACAATTTTATATTAAAATTACATTTAAATGTGTCAGATCATTGTGATACACTCTGTATTACTTATTTTAAAACTTTTGATTTACATATTGGTGTTGGTGTATATCTAATAAAAATTAAATAACATATGTTTTAAATTAAACTTATCCATCAAAATAATTTGTTCTAAGCGATGCTTCAATGATTTATTGTCACAATTTATAGATTCTATATTATCTATATTATATATTGTATATTAAGTTTATTATTTATATAGAATAAGTCCAAGTTTTTAGACTTCAATAAATCATAAGTAGTTTTAAAAAATTACAATATCGATACTATATTGTTAAAAGCCACAGTAAAAAAAAAAAATTGATTATAAAATATTTCTCAACTTAATTATAAAAGTATAATCTAATTAAAAAAATTACGTGCTGTTTACATATTTACAACTACTTATTTTATTTTTACTTGACTCGATTTTAGAAGTATTACATTCAAGAACTAAATAATACTGTTATGAATAACATTCTAAAACTAAACTTTTTCATACTATAAGGGAAGTAATAAATAATTACATAACCTAATTCTATTAAATTACCAGTCGTTACTAATTACTTTAATCGGAACATAGTATAAAAACATATTAATATTATTTAATAATTATATAGTAAATATAACAATTCATTTTAATTAAAAAATAAATTATTAAACTTAAATTTAAACATTTTTAACTATATTTACAATTTATTTTTATTTAGCTCGATTTAAACTTAGAAATCAACTTTGTACCTGTTAGATTCCTAGAACATAAAATTAATAATACGAGTATATTATATATTAATATTTATAAAAATGGGAATCCATTTAAAGAAACTTAAGAAGGACTCAAAAGTTTTTGTGATCGCCAGAAAAATAAGTTCCAGTTCGTATTCGTAAATCCGTTTATCATTTATCAGTCTACATTTAAAAGTAACTTTCACTCATATTATACGTACTATACCTGTACAATGTACATAATATTGAGAGTACAGTAATTCGACAGTGTAATATAATTAAGCACATGTGTGATGTGTACAATCAAATATTAAATAAACACAATGAACAATGATTATGTGTTGTGTCAATTGAAATTCAATGACTATTTAATATTTATATCAACCTAGTCACCCAGATTACTTCTGAAAGAATAAGGCTAAATACATCATAAATTCATAACATAAATAGTTTATTTGTGTCTTTTATAAAATAAATAATTATAAATATTAAACATTTAAAAAAACACAATTTCAATAAGTATTCAGTTATATATTATTTTTTTATCCATTAATCTAATCTATCATATCTATCTATCATTAATTTACAACTACTCAAATTCGGAATGATAAAGCTGTATCAGATTTGATACGAACGACAATTTTCACACGATACGAATAATTAATGGTCAAATTGTCAATGTACCTACCTAAAAACATATCCATGACTCATGTCATAATAATATTAATAGTCGTTTAGGTTATAATACGTTAAATGATAGTTAATTATTGTATTTATAATATTTGTGCATCTTTAAAACATGATTTGAAAACTAAATCCCAACAGAAAGTAAATCTTTACGGTTTTTAATAAATCAAAAAAACAGTAACCCTGCATTATAATTACGAGTGACCGATATAAAAGGACAAATATTATCTTAATGACTGTCTTATTCACTTCATACGTAAAAAAAAAAAAAAAACAATTTAGAAAACACAAATGTTGATTAAATAATTTTATACGGTAACAGTTGTTAATAAATAACTCTTATACACCTATAGGTATATCCAGCAACACCAATAAAATTGTAATTTACTCGTACATTAGACATACCTACATCAAACGTCGATCGCCACGCAAAAAATTCAAGCAATTTAAGTTCAATAACACGTAATCTTGTAGATATTTATCGTCTCGCAAGCACTTGCAAATATCAGTGATTACTTTCTATACAGGGTGGTTTATTTTTAAACTGCAACTAAACTTTTTAATGAACCTCAATCGTAGATTGAAGTCAAAAACCGCTTTTAAACGCATTTCATCAGCGTACTGCAGTGTTCGTGTATGCATGGGGATTTAAGTATAACTATATTTTGTTCATTTATCAAAAAAAACTCAATAAGATAAGTTTATTTACCACGGAAATTCTCATATTTGCCGTTACCCCCTTTTCTTTTGCGTCATTTGTCGTTATGAGTTTTCAAGAGTAAAACAAGAGAACTATATTAGAACAGGAATATTTTTTTGAGATCAACAAATATCGTACAGATACAATCTGCACTTATGTGAAAATAACTATAAATGTTGAAGAAGATACAAGAAATATACTAGAAAAGCCACAATAAAATAACATAAATCAATTATTTGATAATCTGACTAAAACAAAAAATGCGTTAATTTATCTAACAACAATATTATGGTTTATTTTATGCCTATATGGTCGTCTATTCGGGTGAAATGTTATTTTTTTACTTGCACTAGTTTTCGTATTAGAAATAACTCTGAAAAAGAAAGTGGTGATCCGATTGATAACACTCCCGATACCGTAAGATATACCTATATTAGTGTTTGCGATAACTTTAAAAGTATTATTGCTCGAGGTTTGAAACTCGTTATAACTGCAGAGTGATATTAAAATAGGATTTGATTTTGAATAAATTTGCAATGAAGAAAATATTTAATGTATTCTATGGCTATGGTGAATAGCTAAAAATATTGAAACATTTTACCGTTATTCTAACGCGAAAAACTATAATTTTTAACGGATATCGCTGAAAATCAATGATTAAAAATAAAAATAATAATAATAATAATAATAATAACAATGATGATCGATTAATTTCTTAAACAACCATATACAGTATATTATTATGCCACAATATGAATAGGTAGTTATTATATTATTTTCGCAACATTCTCTTAAGGACCATGTATTGCAGCGTACCTACAATCATTAGATGTAACTCGCATAATATGCGTACCACCATCACACAACTACCCACCGCGATGAGGGTGCAACTATCGCTACAAGCACCGCGACCGCCACTCAATATGCTCGCGTGGCGGAATCGCTCGTCGTAATCTACGCCATTGGGTACGTGACGCTGCCACACCACCGTTACAACGTCGGGAACCCCCCCGAACAGCATCACCGGCATCAGAAACCATTGTGCACAGACCGTATAAATGTTGCGCTTTCTCGGGAGGTATATGTGTGTCTGTGTGTAATACGTGTACACAACACTCGGCTGGTTGGCGGGCCGCGCTACGTGTTAAATTATTACTTAATTAAACCGTTATCTCTGAGAGGTAGTTATGGTGGCCAAACGCGAAGATATTCATTGGGCTCGAGGGTCGGAAACGGAAGGATCGACTTAAGTCTTGAGGGACTCGCGCGCCCCCGCCTGGCAGCGCACAGGTATAAAATACGAGTCCCCGCTACCCCTTTTCGCACCGACAACGACGACAACGGCGCGCGGTGGCGGCGGCGGCGCCACCCGTGTCCAACGCGCCACTAGATTTATCGTGTTTTAAGTTCGGCTGTTCTGCTCGCCCTCGTTCTATTCTACGTAGTTCATCTCTCTTTCTTTCTCCGGGTCTCTTTTCGTGTCAGTCTTTTTCCATATATAGTGACATCGTCAACAACTCGAGCATACGTTCAGTAAACATACACATATATATAATATATATATTATACAGAATGATTTGCAAAGCATTTACCCCATTTTTTTTCATTTAACAATGATTTAACATTTTTTCAAATAAGTACTTAGATCGTTTTCACCGTTTAAAGAGTTTCCTGCGGTGACACAAACTAATTTTTTTTCTGTAAATTATGAAGCAGATGGTTTTCTTAAGCGTTTTGATGCAGTACTCAAATCGAATTTTGGGTGGGTTGTCTATGAATAATTATAAGTATTTAGCATTTAGATGAGCGTCGTGAAACGGTACAGAAGAACTTTGTAAAATATTGATGCACTATACTCCGCTCAACCAAACTTAAAACACTAATTAACTGCCAATTTGAAATTTTAATTTTATGTATATTGAAATATTCTGATACGGGATTTACTATTAAAAATGTGTGTTATCTTTCAAAAAAGTCAAAACTTAAATTGAAGTGTAACCTAACGCCACCTCTTCTCTTTTCGGTCATCTTCAAAAGACGGAGTTTAATGATATTATATTATTATGATACACCCAAATATTATATGTATGTGTATAGTATACACTGTATACACTTTCTATAAAATTCATCTTCTACGTTGATACGTGTGCCTACACAAAAGACGCAAAACAGTGAGCGCGACATTACAAAAGTTCATACGGTGTACGCGCCCGTCTACTATATAATACACAACAATTCGTTACATTTTCTCGGTGGGATGGGGTAAAAAAAAAAAAACCCGTACCTTAACGCGGTTGACCATGAAATTGCCGCACAAATACGTTTACGGACGGCACACCGTTCCACACACCGTCTGTTGGCCGGGCACAGTAAAACCACAGGACCCATACACCCTCACCCACCCACCGCGTTATTTATTATTCAAGTCGCCTTTGGAACTTAATTAACATTTCTGTATAATTCGCGGCGTGTGCCGTACATAGTATAATATTATTATGATGTATTTTATGTTGTATTGCTTATTCGCACTCACCATGACTGAATTGGTTTACCGAATTGGCGTTCGGATCGACTTCTTTGCCCGTCTGCTGCTGTGGATTACCGCCGACTATGATAACGCCTGCAACACGAAAACACATTGAAATGAAATAACGTTATACTTTGTGATATTTCAATGTATTATATACACGTTATGTACCGAACTATACTATTATGATTGACACGATATAATACTGGATAACTTTCTTTTTTGTTTGTGTGTGTGTGTGTGTGTGTGTGTGATATAGGGGAAATAGGGGTAGTTCCGTGCTAGAGGCAAAACCGTACTTATGAACAATTATGATAAGGTTTTCTGAACATTGAGTAAATGGGAAAACAATTATTGATGTTTATTCATCCATGACCGTATGTTTATTTTTATCAATAACAATTAACCTCAATTCTAATAAATTCCCGCTCAAATTCCTATAATCATAAAATATGTATAATCACTTTTTTTTTCACATACTATAATTAAAAATATTTTATACATCATTTTGTTTGATGTGCACGAAAATTGCTTGGTTTGTTTAAATAATACTTGAATATTATTGAAGCTAACAATATTTGAAATTTAAATACGCAACGCAATCCAATTTCAAATTCTTAAAATTTTGTAAGTTCGCTACAGTGCTTAGAAGTTAGTAGTATGGTTCTGCCCCCACCTTCCCTTACATAAATAAAATAATAACGACAATTCAGTACTCTAATCCGTGGTTTTAAAAAATATAAAATGTTCTTAGATTATGAAAACTTTTCTAAATTCATTGAATATATCGTATAAGTGTTAATCATATTATTACCATTAATAAACAAATTCCAATTATTAAATACCACCAGCTCGAAATGTTTGAATAATATCTAAATGAGGTATATTATATTTTTTAGAAATAAAAATTACTATAACTTTAAGACATAAAAAATTAAAATAATTGTTTTAAAAGTATGTATACAAAAACATTATATATACCATAGTATTATTTTACTCAAACTTTCAGAAATCATATACATTTTTAAGCAGTTTAAAACAATTTAAAAATGATTTGGTGTATTCTGTCTGCTAGTTAATGTATTTGCCCATTATAAAATTAAATTTAAATATTAATAGTAAAAACGTCATCATTAAAATATTGATTTATTACAAACTTAAAGACTCAATGTATCTTCATTATTAGGATCGATTAGAATAACAACAATTATAATTAACTTAATTGTATCACTTATCTATATTATTTTACTAGCATATTTCTGAAAATAAATACAAAAACACTAAATTAAGCTTAGAAATAAATTAATACATTATTTCAATTAATTTACTTATAACATAAATAAATATTGTATGTATTATCAATATTGTACTTATATAAATTATATTATATGATGACATATTATTTCCTTGTAAATAAGAATATAATTTTATAATAACATGTCGTCATTTAAAATTCATATAGAAGTTAATAAAAAAAACTCTATGAAAGGTGGACGAGTTTAAAAGACCGTAAACCTTTAACTATTCAATAAGGGTTATACGGTGCGCTTTCAATAAGCTGCTGCTGTTTGAAAAATGTTTTTTTTTCATCCATCGAAGTTATTTTTCTTTTTCTTTAAGTCGTTTATTATTTTTTTTTTATGTATTGTTGTGTGTGATATCTGAACGAATCGCACTTTATACGATTGTTATTTGAGAATAAAATATTATTATACTTCATAAGGAAATATTTTACAAGTATCTACAAATTCTTGGTAAGATTTTTATTTTCTCTAATGAACAACTTCATACATAATAATTCAATATAACAAAAAAAAATATATTATACATAATACAATATATTGTTAGGTAAGCTTTTTTTGTTATAGTTTTTACATTTATTATACAAAATAAATACAAGGTATAACACCTTCGTCATCGATAAAAATAACAAGAACTTAATGTTTTTATTTAAATAATAACAATTTTATGGTGGAGACTCATTTGCACTCATTTGTGTATTCATTAAAAAAAAAAAATACATAAAATACTCTAAAAACAGAATTTTTTTAAAAAAAAAAAAAAAAAAAAAAAAAAACAATACTATAACAATTATTTTTAAATTTAATTTTTTGATAAAATTATAGGTAGCCTAGCCATAAGAAAACTATACAAATTAAATAGCTCAAATAAGATGGCGTTAGATCGATTATAAATCTACCAACCTATAATACCAAAATATGGTTGGACAGAAAGTCTTAGCCTTATAAAGGGTGAAGGGAGATATTCTATGAGTATAATATAAATTTCCATAATTGGTTAGTAATACTAATTAGAAAATTTTAGGTATATACAACTTGCGTGCCAAGGTTTATTTAATAGGTAAGTTTCTTTTTATAACTTAGTGGCATCCCGAAAATCTACTATAAAATAGATTATTTAAATTATGTACTTCATTAATGTAAATATACGATATTATATTATTCATCATCTTCCATAGTACTAACTGCATGTTACAGTAATATAAAGAAATAAAGGAAAAAGAATGATTTTTATAACTCAACTAAATATTACAGAAAATTTAGTACATACAACTTCATTTTAATACCCATTAAAAAAGATGTACACATCCAACACAAATAACTAGAATCTATTTTATATAGTTGCATGGCCTTCCCGCTAAAAAAAAAAAATGGAACTAATGGTTGCAAAAAACATCAATGGTTAGAAGAACCCCGCCTACCTTCCCACCAAGAATTGTAATCGTTTATGCTACTGTGTATATTATTTTAGTTTATATTATAATAAATAAGCCTAAGACATAGATGGCATACATGATTATCATTATAATCCGAGAATTTATATGGCCATTGTTGGTTCCAGTAGAGTCAAAAATCGTATGCTGCGGTATACAAGTTAAACACATTTAATACGCGAATCTGAGTTCGAAGTAAAAGTGGTCGGCCGTGTTGGTACCTACATCTTTTGTAAACGATAATTTTAATCGATCTTGCTGGTATAAAATATTAATATAAAAATATTATATGATTTATAGATACATAAATAGTAGGTACACACAATCATAATTTGTCAAACATTTAAAACAGTTATAAATAACGTCAATTAATCGATAACAAACGTGAAAAAATAATATATCAAAAATTATTAGCTTGTACAAGGCTTTTAATTAAAATAATATGTTCCGAACGCGTGTGCATGTTTTATTTATGGTTCAACAAAATCGATAAACAAAGATCACACGCATCGACGAAGCTTAATACACGGCGAATGCAATTACTATAGCATAGTTGTTGGCAGGCAATACAGTATACATACATAATATTATGATTATGTTTTATATTATATACATACGTAGTTATAATGAATTTTTGTAATTGTAATTTATTTTTTATGTAGTTATAATAATAATGGTTGTTTCGTTGTGTCGTCGTCGTCGTCGTCGTTGTCGTTGAAAAACACGAAAAAAACGTAGGTATACTATTTCCAATTGTCACATCAGTCATCACTGATATAAAAAAATACGGGTTTGCGTTATTAAAATATTTTTGAAAATAATATATTATAATACGTTTGTTATTTATGACCGACTAACCTAACCGACCGGCAGTATATATCATATTATTAAAGTGTATATCAGATAGGAATCACTGTGTGTACCAATAATTTATATTATATATGATATTAAAAAGCCGATAACGTTTTCGTGGAAATAAAAAATGAAATCGACTTCCCGATAAAAAAAAAAAAACAATAAAACACAATACAAAATAATACCAAAAGTCGAATTTCTTTTCGAAACGCGCTCTTGACCAACAGGACAAATCAATAAATCCGAAGGCGAACTCTCAAATAATGTGTGTGTGCGTACGGCAACTATTATATTATTATATGACCCGCAGATGATATAATAGAAATATATAGAGAACAACGTCACATCTGTTGGTTGATGATGATGCACGGCGGCGCGACCGACCCCGCGGGGTTTATATCACTGAACGTTATTATATTATTACTATGGAGGATAAATTCGAATAGCCAAACCCACGGTGAAAGCGGCGGGGACGAAAGTTGCAGCTCGTGTGTAGTCGGGAAGAACAAAATTCGCTATGAGAAATTATTGAAAATAAAAAAAAAAACTAAGAGGAAGAAAAAAATAGGACATTCTTACGATATACACAATAATTTTGTTATAGTTATCATCTCTCCCCTTGTATGCGACTTATTCTCACTTCGCCTGCCGCGAGCACGAAAACGATTTCCACCTATATCGCACGTGTATTTGTGTGCACGTAAACACCGGTAGCAGTCCGCAGTCCGGCTAGAAAACTGCGAAAACTGTCGTTTTATGGAAATGCATGTGGAATAATATAAGGTCGTAAATCTTCAGATGATAACACTGCGCGCGTGTATCAATACTGGGTGTGTGTATCGATACGATTTTTGTCTGGCCCTTCTTTATATATATTTTATGCCCTTCTTCCCTCACTCAGACTAGAACAAAGCTTCTTATCGACGATTGCGCGCACTTACACAACAATATTGCCAGTTTTACAGCAGCCACACACTGAGCCACTGAGGCCCTGGGGGAGAGGGTATCCGCACAGATTCCGAAATTATTATCGTTTGGGGGACGTTTCATTTATGTATCCTACCTATAATCTATACTCATAACGTCGTCTAAAACCGTATAACTATATACACAGTATAGTTACTATACTAAAGAACAATTAAAAATAATAACAATAATAATATAGAACAAGTTACCGGCATTATTTTGATCATTTCATGTATATTATACATGTATTTGTCCAATAAACGAATCACAAAATATAATAGCTTTGATGATATTGGTTTAATTAAAATGTTTGGTCGTTTAACCTAAGTATTATAATTTATAAAATCGAACCATAATCTCAAGTCAAAAATAAGACTGTTTAACATATTATAATAATATTATATAATATACGAATAGAATATTATAATTATGATATAATCATATCGATGAAAATGTATCTACTATTTTCTATGATAAATTATTGACAGTTATTTCCATGTTGATGAGGTCTGAATCATTTGTAAAAATTAAAATGTGAATCATTCAACGTAAAAGACGAGAAAAAATCAAAATTAAATTTATTGTAGAATTGTCCATTTCGTTTCGAATATACGTATTAGAAAACTTTTTAACACGACTTTTGTATAGTTACAACAATTACAAATTTAAAAAAGGTGTAATGTTACAGAAGAATTATTATTTATTATACGTTTAAATTAAAAACATGTAAAAAAAAACTTTATCTGGGCAAGTTACAAGTCATAAATATCCATGTACGTCATAACAATAAAGGTATAAAAAAGAAATTACTTAAAAAGCAAAAATACAATTTCATATAGAGCCATAAGTTATAAACGCAGTGTAACCAGTTAGTGCAATATATCTGACATTGATGTGAAAGAAAATGTATGATATCAGCATTTCTTATACATCACTTATACCGGATGATTTTTTTTTTTTTACTGTTAATACTAGACATAATCTTAAAAACTATTAATGTCTTAAAATTAGTTTTTTACATAATTTTAAGTCATTATAGAAACATTACAAACCAACATTAAAAAAAAAAAAAATTTTAAAAGTTTTTATAATTTTTAAAGTTTTGAAAGACAACATACATTTATGATTTTATATTCTGTGGCAGAATATTTTCACCAGAATTTTGATGTATAGAATTCGGAACGAGTAATTAATAAGTTGTAAGTATTGAATGCAGTACGGTTAAAGTTAATACTTTACAGCCATACGATATATATGTTCTATAATCACTGTTTGTCGTTTACATAATTTGTTTTATAAATTTATATTGTAGAGTACGTTCTCTATTTTTTACACGAATGTATGTAGATTGTAGATCACCTCACTCTATATAGGGTATAAGGTATAACATATTACTGGGGAAGTAAAAACAATTTATCACTGAGAATTTTTTTCAATTACTTATATAATCGGAGTAAAAAAAATATTATTAATAATAACCGACTACGGCGTATCGATAAACATTCGGAATTTCTACTAGGAAACCTAATCAAAACAATAACGTGATCAAAGTTTGAAGGTTTTTATTATAATTACCTATATTTCAATTTTTTTTTTAAATAATTTCACGATTGCCAAAAATACATATTGTTTTCAAATTATAGTCAATAATATAAACCATAAATGTATAAAAATAACTGTCAATTATAAGAACACATTTTTATTTGAAAAATTACACTTGTCTTTTTTTAAAAACAACCTAATCTTTATTATAGTTAAATACAACTACTTTAATATAATTAAAACGCGTTAATTTTTGTTTTCATAATCTATTGCTTTTAATTTTTTTTTAATCTTATTTTAACTTGTTGATTTTTTGGATGGTTGGGGATATTGTTAATACTAACTACTAGATAGGCTAAACAATGGGTGTAACGTGTTGTAAACATTAGACGAAACGGACATCCGCTTCTTCTATAATTCTGTTTTTCATTGACCTCAAATCTGACAACAATAACAAGAATATTCGCAATCTATCATCACAATATACACGCCATGATCAAGATAAAAATACTTTATAAAACCAAAAGCGGTCTACTACGACGTCATAACAGCCAATTTTATGAACACACCTCAAATTAGGTACTTTAATCACACTTCCCGCTGCTTCAAATGCAGAGAAGAATACTCGTTAATCTTAATTTCGTTAAACGTGTATCTAGTATTCTAACGTATATCAAAGTCGTATAACACTATAAGATAAAACAGTCCTGTCAAACTCTGTCCTTGAATTTTACTCTTTATTTTTAAAAAAATAAATAAATGTTATAACTAGGAAGTTATTATATTAAAAATTTATATACATATTCACAATTCAAAGTAAAAATGAATACGAGTTTAAAAATACTAAAAGTTGGAAAATTTAAATTTAAAATAACAGATAATATCTAAAAGCTAGGAAGTATCCAATATCCATACATGTGAAATTTTTATGATCAATAATAGACGTATCGATAAAATACTTGTTAGAAGACAGCTGTTAATCAAAATGTAATGTTATAGTTTGTTATTCAGCAAAAAAAACTTATTGGTAGAAATATAATGAATTAATAAACATTTTAGACACAGTTTTTTCACCTATACTTGTATTTTAATTGGAAACTTTATACATTTCAATTGTTTTTTTACATAATATAAAATGACTTTTTTTGTTGTTTTTCACATATTTTAAGGTCCTTTTTTAGCATTTAACATTTATATTATTTCAACAATTCTGAACCCTACTTAAATTCATAACTAATGGTTCAACATTTAATTTCTCAAAAAAATATTTGGCTTCAGAATATGAAATTAAAATTTTGGTTGATTTTTAAGCAAAATTGTAACTTTAAATAGTATAATATATTATTTTTTCAAAAATATAGTTCACAATGACTCCAAATAATGAAAAAAAAATACTTTAAAAAGTTTTCAGGATATGTAGAAAAGCGATTACCCTTTTTATTGTTTTCACTAATATATCACTAAAATTCTCTAAACCATTTTTAATTAAGAAAAACTGAATATAGTCTGTGGTATACGATTTTATGTTCAATTATGTGCGTTCTTTATCATGAGTGCTGTGTCATTATAAATTCACGGAAATACAACTCAACATACAAAAGTTGAACGAGCTTTTCAAATTTATATTAACTTGTTCCTTGAAATTAAGTATTATCACTTGAATACTTGATAGTTGATATATTTTTAATACACTTATTGATTAAAATCTATCTAAAACATACTTAAATTAATTAACTTAACTCTATTGCCACGATTTTGAAGTAAGGTTAGTTAAGGAATTATTTATTTTATTTTAAATCTTATAATCGAGTAGAGTAAAACTAAATATTAATAAATTACCTTTTTGATATAGTATTTAAAAACAAGGAGAAATACTTTTAAAATAGGTTATTTTAAAACCAATTTTGAATTATTTATAAATTATAATTTACATAAATAAATTTATAAAACTGATAGCGACTACAAGACATCATTAGCTAATTGGATACCTATTGATATAGATAAATATATAATACAGGTATTTTTACACAAATAAAAATTAATTATGAATAGGAAACTGCAGTAATAAATGAGATAACTAAATATTTTATTTCTTCAGCATACAATGATTATCAATAACAATATAATTCACCTATAGTGAACAGTAATCCAAATATAATCAAATAATACTTGTCAAGTTGTCTACGTGTAAAAAAAACAAAAAAACTAAAGAGATGATTTTATTAGTATCTAATATCAACTAAGCTCTAAAAGTTTTTAATAATTTATCTTTCAATAGCACATTTTTTGTGGTATAAATTCGATTTCAATGTATATTATTAATCACTGGACTTAAACTTATTTATTTAAACTTCAGCCAAATCCGAGTTATGACATTAATTTTCCTGATTATTATAGCTTTCGATGGAGTTTATACTGTGCTTAAATATTAAATAATTCCCACTAAAAATAATTTTTATCAAGAAAAAAATTATTTTTCATTTTAATATCCAATTTTGTAAAAATAAAAATTATAACTTCTCGAATCCCTATACCAAATTTATAATTAAATATTTACAAGTGTGTAATTGATAAAATTAAAATTAATCATGAACTGTACATTAAATTTGGATGCTTTTACCATGCCTAAAACTTAAAATCTACATTATGTCCAAATAAATCTGAATGGATTTATTTAAAAATTAATATTTGAGTATATATACGTATCCTGTTTTCCGTATTTTTTTTTTTTTAGTTTTTTCCGTTTACTACGACGTATGGAGAAAATGGGAAAATGAGTTCAATCCCCCTCCGAGTACCAACTAAACAACACCAATTCATTACTCCGCTGGGAATCTAAGCAACTATCAGATATTTTATAATTTGAGAGCTATTATAATTTATATATATACAATTTACATAATATACTATATTATAGTTATAACATGACTTACTGATATAAAAATATATTAACATATTACTTTTATTGTAAGTAAGGATACAAATCCATTCATGTTTTTGATCCCAAATCTATACAAGTTGAAAGCTTAAATTTAACCAAGATATCTTTTTCTGTATATACCTATGTATAAATAAATGTTTCTTTATTTGACCTCTGCTTACTCAAAAAATTACTAAACTGTTTTCAATAAAATTTATATCAATAAATTCCTCGAGGCTCGGTGAGTATTTATAGATATTATTCAACCCTTATAGATTGTTATAGAGTGACTTATACTTCATACATGAATTTAGTTTCGGTTAACGGAAATGTATTTTTTTTTTTCATTTAAATGGTTTGCGTTGGTTACAGATTATATTTCTATCATTATAATTAGTACTAATATGGAAAATAAAATTGTTGATAAATCATATATATTTATTTAAAACAAAATTTTTGATATGAATATATTAAGACGGATACTAGTTGATTTTTAAATGTAATTTGAATCTGGCTCCAACTTTTTGTGTTTTCATAAAAAATATGTCCAAAATTAAGAAGTGAAAAATCATAGTATTAATCATAGTTACTTTGTTTGTACTACACATTTTTACTGAATCGAAGTTGAAAACGGTATAAAGATAGATTACTTTTAATCTTGGCGAAGTGAGAGATTACAACTAGTATATTAAATAAGATCGTTTGATGCGGTCGGCGCGTCTGTCGATTTGGTTGTAAATAATTATTGTAGATCATTAACGAGTATGTAGTGTGCCCTTCAGACATAAAATGCACTACGTTAATTATGACAGCTAGACAGTGAGCAAATAATATTAGCATACGCCGAACTCGTAATACAAGTAAACAGGCAATCGAGATTTGTTGGGTAATGTCAATATCTAAATAAATTGAAAACTATAAATGACCGACACCACATTTTGTTCGGTTTCAAACTTCTAGACTCTACACTTTAAAAATTATCCAAACTTCAGAGAAAGTAATGCTAACACTGTCAATTCTCATATAGTGACTCAAAAATGTTATTCAAACTCTGCGCATATCGTATAGATCTCCGCGACCTTGTAAATAACAATAATAAAAAAAAAAACCTATTCTGATGCTTGATTGAATTGTCGGATTAAGTGTTTGGCAGATTTAAGATAACTGTATGCATATTGTTTCACCAGTAAACAGTACCTAATCATAGCTGAAACTTTGAAACTATCATATCATTAGAAAAAAATTTAAAAGTTCTAAAGAATGTTAAAATAATTAATTGAAAATATTTTTAAAAGATAATAAATAATACTTTGACGGATAATCTGGGGAGGGCATAGATACCAATCTTAACGATTGGATTTACATTGGTTTTTACAATGGCGAAAGCGGCTGTTTAACGACGACAAATTATCATATCAGGGGTCCGTCATAATATTATTATTATTATTATTATTTCGTATACTGTACAACCGTCGTCGGGACACACAGCCGAACAAAACGTTTAACATAATATAATAATATAGAGATTGTCGCTCTATATAGAAAGGGCGAAAAGAGCGTTTTTGTATCGCGTCCGTCGAGCCCAAAATGTTTTTGTTGCCAAGTTTTTGAGATAAAAATATTTCCGTACACTCGTCTTGTTCGGAAAAACCACTATACCATATTGCAACCCTGCACACCTTGCGCGTATAATATGTATATTGTATGTACAAAGTGATCGCTATATATACGTACTCTATATATATTATATTATACAGTACCGATAACCGTGTAGGTGTATACCGTACACTCTTGTACATTTTAACGTATCCCACGAACGTCTACGGAGACGAATTGAAAAAATGTATATAATGTTTAGGTGGAAGCGATGGGAGGATGGGGTGAAATCATTCGCCGCCCGCGGATTGATGCGTTAAAGTGGTGCACATCCAGCAGAGTATAATGTACACACGCGCCTAGACTAGCTGTGCGTACTGCATAATACATGCATTATGTATACGCGGCAGTCGCCTAATGGAACACATCGCCTAAAGTGGCCCTGGTTAGGGGTAGGGGAAAAAGGGACGATGAAGGAGGAATAACGGCGAAAAAACCGCGTATCCGCCGCGAAACATCATTCGTCAAACGGCTCGACCGCGGTGTGCGGCGGTGAGGTGTTAATGGGTATGCATGTGTGTGTATAGACGAGAGGAGTAAAAGCAAACGGACGTCAACGTGACCGGAAATCTGTGGTGTTCTAAAAAATGTATAATATATTTATACAATATATACATGTAGACCGCGCGAGACGAGAGAGGAAGGAAAAAATCTGTTCTCTTCTTTTCAGTATAACGTACTTAACTAGAGTGCACTTCGTCGAAGTGAATAAATACTATAGCGCCCGCTCCGTAGCAGTACATATTTACGTATATATATAATAATAATACGTAGTACTCGTACACGATAAAATATGATAATAAGCTTGGAGAGAAACTAACGGCAGCGTGTTTAATTTTTACCTCCATCGCGAAACCGCCGGTGCACATTTCTATAGCGATATACGGAAAATATACGTAGGTACAAAATAAAACACGATAGACTGCCGCCGCGGACCGGATAAAATGCCGAGATTGTACTATTATATAATATTATTGTCTAGAAGTCTTTTATCTCGACGCAACAGAAAATGGGTCGCCAGGTCGAACCGCGCATCGAAAATTTCCGATCCTTTACATTGTTATAACTTATAATAATTTATAATAATGATGTATACGGTAACTGTTATTATATAATGTTAACTATATATTGTACGACTCGTACATAATATGTGAAAATATTTTACAATAAAATGCGCTTTACGACGTTATTTTCTTTTGTTTCGCTAAAATCGATTGATACTTTTTAATCGGATCGGTCGATAATTTTATTATTCCGCTAAACAGTAGTTGTACTACGCGTAGGAATTCGTTCGCAATTGATGATAATACGATTACGTACGAATCTTAACACTCGTACGGTCGACAACCGTTGCCCATGATTTATATTGCTGCAGTCTCGCGGGCAATGTGTATTATTCACCGTAATGTGTTTATCGTACACGAATGGATGCAAACAAAAACTAACTATAGTTTCATCAATATATGCACATAGTTTATAGAAAATATTACACAGCTTGTATAAGAAAAATGCAGTCGAGTTAAACTGTTTCGTTCGAAAATGTTTGATTACTTTTTACCGATGTAACATTATTATTGAAAATTTGGAGAGAAAAACCACGAGTAAACGAAAAAATGGTTACCATAAGTATAAATCGTGTTACACTATTCTTTACGCTTGACATTATACGTCCAATTATTGTTGGATTCATAATTTGAACGAGGTATAAAAATGACCATAGAAATTATTTTTTTCCCAATTCATGATTTATGTAAAAATATCTTAATTTCGATTAAAATTGTTATTGATTATAATTTGCAAAATTATTATTAATTCTTTTCGATTGCAAATAAAATTTGACTGACAAATTGTTAGAGACTTAAGAAAAAGTTAATGTACATAATATACTCGCATAATGTGTTTAAAGAAATAAATGGGTTTTCATCATCGGCTTCTTTCAAATTTATGTTACGCAAGAGTAGCTTGTCTTTTCCACTTATTCGCCAATACTAAAATACTTAACATTGAACCACGTTAACCAAAGTGGATCTATTTTTTCTTTTAAGAAGATATTAAAGCATATGAAGAATTTCAATACAATTTTAAAACTGAAAAGCATAAATCACGTCAGGATTTACGTGGAAATAAGAATCAAATTTAAAATTTTAATTTAGTTATGTTGTAATATTTATCTGCACAGTAGATGAATGTAAATAAATATGAATTCGAATTATAAGAATGTTGGCTATATTGAAGTGCTTTTATAATACACAAGATTCTTTTTAATTAAGAGTCAAAAAACAACTTGAAAGACAAGTATACTTTTCGACATATATTTATAAACACTATATAATCTATTATATCTTCTTCACGATATAATTTAGATTATATTATTATTAAGAAATTTCAATATTTTTTTTAAGAACATCTGCCTATATATAAATATGTATATACAGTACCTACGATGTCATGGTTATTATACCTATATTGTTTAAACATTCAATTTGGTATTTAGTTTAAAAATATGCTAATGAAATAAGTACACAACACACATCAATAATTTCCATACTCAATATGATAATATCTATAAAATTAGCTACAATTAAAAGCGTATACCTACATACTTATATATTTTACGTAAATTTTTCATTTTAAAATTGAATTAAATCATTTTATTTTAATCGTGTGAAATTTTAGTCTAAATATATCCTCTACAACTTAAAAGTAATAAAATAATGAAAATAAATAATTTTATCAAACGTGTAAACGAACAATTTATATTTATATATATTATATATATTTCAAGAAGTTAATTGTTTTACAATACATTAATACAGCGTTTCTCAACCGTTGGTCCGCGAGAAGGTATTTGGTGGGGAGGGGGGTTCAGAAAAAATCGTGATGGTGAAAAAAGTGAATATATATAAATATTTCCAAATTTTTCATAATTAAACTTATTTTGTAAATTCGTATCTAACTTATGTGAAAATGTGTGACAAGTTGACATTTGGGGAGTCCGTTAAGTAATGATGAGTGGCCAAGGGGCACATGAATGTAAAAAGGTTGAGAAACGCTTCATAAACAATCAATAACTCAACTTAAAACATTGACAATATACTGGTTTACAAAACATTATATAAATAACTTTCAAGGCGTGTATTAGATATAAGAAATAATATGATATTTCAAAAATCTATAGATTTGATCCTAAAGAAGAAAAATATTTTTAATAATACTTAAAAAATATGAACGCTGTACAATAGTACAACCTTATGTTAATATCTTCGAAGTATCGATACATCGTAGTCGTCGTACACAATTATTTATACGTGCTTCAGTGCTAAACAGTACACATGGATATTTTATTATTTTCGAATAGTATTACAAGACGACGAGACGTACAGTCTAACGAATATCATTTATAAGTTGTCCTACATTCAACATCAAATCAAATGCAATATGCATAATATCGCATGTATATATGATTGTTGTGATTGTTTTATTACGACTATCGAACCGCAAAACACATCATTTCTTAATATAAAAATATATATATTATATATATGCATGTATATTGAAGCCAAACGTTTTACAAACATATTAGTTTTCGCTTGGCGCACGTTAGCGAAAAATGATGTAATATTGCGTCCTACAAAAAAAAAAGTATTATATAGACAATGTCTGACAAAAACGCCGTTATAACATGTATAGTAATACATATACACACACGCACACAAACACATATATGTGCACGCGTATATGTGGTAAAAAGGCGAAAAACGAAAACGATGACACACGACTTACTACTATACGCTCGACGACGATGAAAACGAGGTACCTACGCGCGCTCGTGTGAGCGAGAGGGGTGAGGGATGTTTGGAAAGAAAAAAATTACGATAGTTTATCCTGTATAATGCATAATCCGAATGACTGGGTTCTTTTCGCTTGGCCTAGCTATAGCCCGACCACCGCCACCGCGACCGGCACCACTTCCCGCATTTGATATTGTAGCGATGTTTTATCGTCATAATAAAAACAATGGCTTTGTCGAGGGACGTCGTGGAAAAAAAATAGTTCACTCGTGGTGGGTGTGTATAAGGGGTTGGTCGGGGTGTAGCGGTAAGGAATGGAGAGATATGTAATAAGGAAACCTCTTGGAAAAGATTACATGACTCTCCTCCACCACGCCGTCGACAACTACCCTGTTCTTGGTATACGCGGTGGCGGCGGTGGCGGCGGCTAACGATAGACCCGCGCGGCAAACGTAAACAAATTGTTGCAGCCGCACCACACACACACTCGCTATCTGAGCAATACACGTATATTCGTTTTTCGCTGGCGGACAAATTACATTGTAAAGAAAACACTACGGGGTTTTTTTTTTTTTTTTTTTTAAATGCAATCATTTCCATTTCTTTAAATGCGACGCCTAAATTGGATCCTGTAAGAGTATTCAAGTGTGCATGTATGACGTGTAATTCGAAGGAAAAAAATGTATATACATATTATATACATTACAAAGGTTTCGTATTTTTTTTTCTTTTTAGTTAAGTTACACTTTTCAAAAGATTCAAATGAAAATATGGGTGACCGATTTGATGGATATACACAATTTGACGGTGTTTATTTATTTTTTTTTTCTAGACGTTTTATTCGGTGAACTATGGAGTGTTTGGCTTCGAGAGCTTTATGTTGTCACACTCTATAGAAAAGACCTCAATATTTAAAATTCAATTTCGATTTTCTCGGTATTTAACTGTACCAAACAACAGGGGTAATAATTGTTTTTTTTTTTTTTTCATTCCCGACCACAAATCATGGACATGTGTTGAGGCACAAATAAATTATAAGAAATACCGCACTAAGCAATTAAACTATAACATTTTAAATTTAAACGACTAAATTACGTTCCTACCTACCTACCTATAATGTTTTTCATTCGATTTTATTTAATTTTCAATGAAAATAATAAATTATTATTTTAACTATAAAATGATTTTACTTGCTTAAAAAAAACAAAAAATAATTATCATACTATATTTAGGTTTTAATTTTCACTTAATAATAACGAAAGTTAAGCTAAACAATTAACACATTTACTAGAAACTATTACAGATAAGTGATTATTAGTTATTGTATTGTTGACTTATGTCCTACTATTGACGAATATCTTATCATGTTTTACAAAAATGCTAAAATTATTCTTAAAAAAAAGCTATTGTATAAAATAAATTATTATTCATCAAGTTTTAAAATTTTATATTCATTGAAACTTTGTTATTGTTTCTATCACTGAATATAAACCATTATACAGTGATGGTTTCTAACTTAAACTTGCGATATTGATATTCCCAAATTTATTTAAATCAATTAAGTCTAAAAACTCCCATTATATTAGTGGTTATATTTATTATTTATACATAATTTTATATTTTACATTATAATATACAGGTATAGATTCACCACGCATGCTCAACCCCAACTTATCCTGTAATAACATATTAATGTAAATTCGGATTTTAAGTATACTTAAAACTTTAAAAGACACATTTTTAAGTACTGGAAATATATAGACATTTAAAAAAAATTACATACCTAATATGTATTTATAATTAATAGTTTTCAGTTGAAAAAATAAGTTTGTTTTGCACTATTACCATTTACCATAGAACACAACTTTAAATGACACAATATTTCAAAATATTTATTTAAGTATTTGAAAATAGATCTTATTATCTTGTTAAGTATAAAAATCCTAAAAATTGGAATTTAAATAAATGCATACACATAATTAAAGAAAAATAGAGTGGGCATTCTAGGTGATTCGTCCAATTGCCAGTATATGGTAATATGACGCATATATACAAGTATGTGCTCAGAAACATTTATTTATTTTTATTGATTCTGAATCAATGGATAAAATATGGAAATGAACACCTCTCTCCCATTTCATATAACAGTTTTGAAAAATAAAACATTGTTGAAAACTAAAAAATTATACTTTCAAATAAAACATAAAATATTTCATTCTAATAAAATTATGTTAATATTGTACACATATATTTAACTAGAATCAAAAGATACTCAACTAAACTTATTACTATTGTTTTTTTTTTTTTTTTTTTTTTTTTTTAATATAAATTGATTAGATGTTGTGTGTAAGCACCTCGCTATAGAGTTGATTACTTTAATGGATATATAAAATATTAAACAATTAATCAATACAAACGTGAAAAACGATTTTAAACGGTCACAGATAATTGTCATTTTCAATTTTCTAAAGATATTAATTTATAATTTACATAATTTACAGGTTAAAATATTCTTTTCCAAAAATAATTAATAAATTATGTAATAACTAATAAGTTATTACTAATTACTATTAAAATATTATATTATTGTTATTAATAGCCAATGAGACGTAAAAGTTAATGACTGGTTTGTACATTACTATGATAAATATTTATAGGGAAAAAAATTTAAAAAAATCAAATTTCTAGAAATAAATCAATAACAGTCAACATTTTATAATATTTGGAAAAAATTTCAAGCATCTACACAGTTTTGCAAACGATTTTGACGCAAAAAAAATAATAATGTAAAATCAAATACTCCATTTAGAATCCGAGTAAATATTTCTTTTATTACATTACAAAAATATGTTGAAACTTGTTAAACTAAGTATAAGTTAGATAATATATCAATATTAATAACAAAATTTAATTTTAATAATCTTAAAATAAAATGTTATGTTTTTGTTTAAAAATGTTGGTAAATAGTTTTCAAAAGGCAAACAAATAAATAAGAGGAGCAGGCGTAGCCCGTAAATAATATTATTTTTCAGACAACTTAATAACAGTTCGTTGCACTGTTTATAGTCGAAATACAAAAACTGTTTTTATAACAAAATTCCATGATACTTCTATCAAAATTGATACGCCATTTTATATACACATCCATCAAAAATTAAAATATATAATAATTTGATATTTAAAATGTTATGAACGCATATTATGATGGTGAGATTTAAATCAACCACAATAATAGGTTGTACATTAATTTATATGAGCATAGACTAATAATTATTCAAATGTTATTATTTAGTTGTTTTGTTAACTGATGAAATGTGTTATTGTCATTGTACATTTACAATCTTCTCCTATTTGAATAATTTATACTTTTGAGAGTATTACCACGAATCTTGTGAATAGAAAGTTTTCTAGATCAATTCATATTCCATTTTTTTTTTTTTTTTTTTATAAGAACATGAATGAATAATAATGATTATTAAGTGATGACATTTGGGCATTCGGCTAAAGGCGCCATAACAAATCACTGCACATAATCATATTATGATAATAATATAACCCCGCACTTTAAAGTCGTGGGTGACACGTGTTTTCTTTTTCCTTACTGCCGTTAAGCGTACTGCTGTATATCGACAGTGATTTATGTGCGTCCATCTCAGGAGCAGCGCGACTCCTCGGTAGACAAATTTCTAGTGGTACACAATTAACTTTTATCCGGCTAGACGAGGGGGAAAAAGAAATCGTCCGAAAACAACTGTACGACAGTGCGACGACAATCGATGATCGCGCTCGTCATCGTCCGCTATATTACTGTTCGATACGAAAAACTCGGTCCTCGCTTAGTCTTAGTGCCGGTCGCCGAAGTCGCCAAAATCAATACACTACACATCTATATCACATAAACTTTATACATATATAAGTCATACAATGACCCCATGTACATTCGATAACGAAACTAATGAGTTAAACTAAACAAGCGCGGCATTTATATTGTTCATAGTCACTGCCGCCGCCGGTCGTTTCACTATAGTCATTTAATCTGACTTGCATGAAAACATATACGCGTGTATAATACATATATATATATATATGTATACATTCGCATGCTTGCGTGTGTGTGTGTGTGTGTGAAAAAGACGAAGCGGAGGGTTAAGTGTAGCAGGAATGATCGGTTCCTCGTGTAAAACTAATGTGCATCGACGGACTACGGCCATAGCTGTCATCGTGGTGCACGAGCTATAAAACCGTTTTCGCTCCCCCTAGTTATTTTAGACGTCGCTTCGGAGTGTATACAAACACTGTCTTATATATTATTTTCCCCGCGTGTTTACAGTATTCTCGAAAACCCGCCATAGCACTGTATACAATATATATGCTGCAAGGGGGTTGAAGGTTTTATTTTTAATTTTGATTAAACCGCGTGTACGTCATATAAACCTTCCCCGTTTGTGAATATACTTCGTGTGTATTCCGCGTGTACATAATATCTCATGCATGCGTTGTGTGCAGTGTGTTTGAGACACGATCTTGTGTTAAACGTACGCATCGTCATAAGGCACTACCTATATAATATAAAGATTGCTACGGTTTATACGCAATTAGTTCCATCACTATACAAAAACTGTCTTGTCTACGACATTAATATTCATGGTGGTGATAATATCGTGTTTCTAAGTAGGCACCTAGCCTAGTTCGTCGTTAAGTCCATTACAGACACAAATGACCTCAATTACTTTATTCGTATTGAAACATTTACGTGCATAATATATAGTGAACTGAGACCTAATGTTAACGATAATATTGCAGATTAACATAATATTACGATATTATAGGTAATTGACTCAAATATTTTACTGAGACATACTACACATAATATGTGTATTATTGTCCCTGTGTCTGTTGGTTTCCGTGTGCCAATAAAAATGTAATATTTTGTTAAAGTGTTTATGATATCCGTTGGTTATTAGTATATAAATAAATAAATATACCATTGATAGTAAACAGAAAAAATAGTACAAGATTGTAAATAAAACAATCCTACGCTTTCTTCAAAATAATAGTACAACTACCCACACATAATATTATGTATAAGCAAATAAAATAATCCATGTTAACGGTACCTAAGAAAAATAGTTTCACAACTTTTACGTACTTGCTACTTTATTTTACGCTTTAAATCTGATATTCAATAATTTTCACCATTTTACTATTTATTGTCTATTGTATTAACTCAATACTGGACAATAATGATTACTATAATATCCTATAATACAAGTATAATATTGCTCATAAAATTTGTTTTGAGCAAAACATAAAACATATCAACTTAATTTTTATAATTTCTATCTCATTGTATATGATACGATATTACCCATAAACTCTATATTACACCTAATACTTTTCCCCTATAGTTATATTATCAATTTATTTTCTAACATTATTTAAGCTTAATTTACTTCATCTACTTTAAATTAAAATATAATACACTTTTCTAAAAAATATAAATGCATTAAACATTATAAACGTCAACTATTAACAACTAAAGTTGAGCTTTTTATTTATTATTTATTATTTATTTTAATTATTATTATGTATTATAGATGACATATTTTTTTTATCAAAAATTAATCTTAAAAATTAAAGAAAAAAATTATCAAACCCAACCTTATAGTAGTCAAAATAAAAACAAACACGATGTAACCAATAAAGTAGAAGTATTCTACGATGTCAAAAATAAAAAGTTGTTAATTTTCCTAAAGAAAAAAGTATCTTTTGATGAATCATCCTATTTGTAAAAAGCGACGATTTTGTGGATCATTAGATAATTATCTAATGAACCGTGTCTCGGATAATTTTGGTACCTACCCTACAGGTAATACATCGTTACATTTCTCGAGCAAGTAAAAGTTCAATTTACGGGATTTTCTAGACTTTAGAGCTTAATTAAATTTCGCAATATTTTACATTCAAACCATAACAACATTATAATAGTTGTTGAAGTACCTACTTAAATTATTTAAGCCCAAATGCGTTACTTTAAGTATAAATTAAAATATTAATACAATTAATAAATAATTAAAATATTTAGAATACTCAATAATACTTTTAATTTGAACACCATTATCAAAATTCATTGAAAATGAAATGTTAAAATTCAATAGCATAATAAAATCTATAAAGTAAAAACAAATTTTCATTACACACAATTATATTTGTATATTTCTGTAAAATTATACAATAATTATGAGCTGGTCAACTTGCAATACTACGAAAATCTCAGTATAACAAATAAAACTGTCGTTCCCTTGAAAATTTTGTGACATAACGAACAATTAATTGTATTTTTGTACCCTATTGATATAACGAAGTTTATTTAGCCAAAGCTCTCGTGATTTAACGAATTTTTACAATTTTAGATCTTGAAATTACGAATTTTTAATTTATATTAATATAAAGTACACGTTTGCTGGTATATAATGACTACGAAAAATATAAATTAAAAATAAATAGTTTGCTATTACGGAGTTTATTCGGCGATTTTCATGCGATAAGATAAAATGCATGTCCATAAAAAGCAAAATCAGGTCTCCACGCCGTCTTATTATTTACAGAGACATGAAATTGACGACATTGTGTTTTGTTATATTTCAAATTTGGACAATGCTATTGACCAGTAAGCACAAGCGGCTACATACAAAATAATAATAATTATATAAATGTAATACTTATAATTCATTAGTTCAAATGTATGTATTAATTCTTACTTTACTAACTATACCTAACTAAGTATGTGTATACATATACATATATATATTACACATAATACATTTATATGTACCTATGTAAATATGTATTATTAAATGAAAATTCATAAGTATTTTGTAGTGTGTTGAATTAATTTTTGAATTTTCTTTTAAATCTAGTGGAAACGAATTTTGTTAATTTATGTTTTTGATATAACGAATTTCGATTTAAAAAACTTAAATTCGATATACCCAACTTTTTCCTCATTCCACGTTCCCTTTAAATTTGTTGTATTGCTAGTTGACTATTGTACGTACCTACATAAAATGTATAATAAATAAGTTATTTAACTACAAGCCGTAATAAATAAACATTACGTATAACTTATCCCAAATGTGTGCCAAATTTCAACAGGTTAAGGCCAACAAGTATTTAAGCCCAAATAAATATAATTTTAGCAAAAAATCGAGTTCTCGAATTTACAAAAATGTGATAAATCTAAATAACTAACTAATAATATTTTATTTAAAAAGGCTTTACGTAGGTTACTGCTCCAAAGTAGGTACCATATAGGTATCTAATATACCTCCTTGTAATTTAGTAAATCACTATAATGGGTGTGTTATAAATTAAAATCATTGTAGTTTAGCTAAATAAATTATTATAAGATAAATATAGAGTAACTTTTTGGTAATCAAGGTTATCAAACAATTAATTTAAAAATAACAATAAAATGTTGACAAATATTCGTATTTTTTTTTAATTTTATACACTGTTATTTTAAAAAAAATTGTATCAGAATTCTTACATTAAAACTATTTTTGACACCCGATGTTTTTTTTCTTTTCTTTTCTTGATAATTTTGAAGTTTTCTTAAAAACATACTAAAACGCAGTTGGCACATTGTTAAAAAAATGTCGATCGGAAAACAGTAATCTCTTCTTAATGTTACCAGCAAACTAAATGCACAGCAAATAGAAACGACTCACAGTGCACACGTGTCTTCCTCCAACAATTGTTTCAAATAAACAAAGACTCGTGTGTACGAACTTCCACAAAATGAGAGTAACAACAATAACGCATCGATGCAGTATAAAACATATAATCGAACATTGCCCAATACATGACACGTACCAAAAACAAATACACACACACATATATACGACTATATGATCAAAGAACTGTCAGGGGTGAACACATCATCTACGACCGTTTTAAGCCTGTCAAATATAATACACAGCACATGAAGTCATATTATATAATATTTTACTGGATAATGCACGAATTAATCATAATAGTTATTTCCAACTTTCCGAGAACACTACAACACATTATGCAGCAAAAATATAGGATCAATATCAATTCAACGAGACAAGACATAATATTATATTCTATAGTGATGTTACCAACTCTGTTCGTATACAAAACCAAATCTTGAAGTAATCAGTTAAGTTCAAAAACTGATGATCGATGAAATATTCAAACATTTCAAACCAAACCGATTACCCGATATTTCGATTCGAATTTATAGACATTAGACAGTGTATTACGTTTATTAATCGTTAATTTGAGTTAAACTGTAGTGATTATTTATTATAATGACTTAATATCAAATTAAACGAGTAACATGTAAGATAAATGACAACAATAAATATAAATAATAGATATTAACATAATTTTTCAATATTGTAAAAGTTGTGTTTGACATAAAACTAGAATAGTTCGGCTCAGTTCATTCACATATTAAATTAGGGTTCGTAATATCACTCATCAGTACCTAATACTATAAGGCCAGTATTCTCTGATTATTTTAGTTTTAATATTTGTACTTAATACTTTTTGTGTAAATCGATCAAATGTCTAGAGCGCAAAAAAGACAATTTTAACACATTTATTGAATACTGCACACTATAAAAATGTAGTGCTAAATAAAGTGTATAGGTACACTAAGATATGTATTTTCGTACTGACTACTGAGACACAAGAATAGGGATTGTATCGTACAAAGACTACAACGACCAACGCCGCTGCAAGATAGAAGCAAACAAATTCCATATTGACTATATATTACGAAATAAATTAACATAAACCAATATAATATAGTATTTATATGAACATTTCAAAAATGTATACCTATTAAATATAAATACGAAATTACTGCTATGGTGCTATGTAACAACAACGTGTAACTCGTCATTATTATAATAACATAATTATATAATATAATTTACGAAGGCGTGACAATAATAAATCGTTGTTAATCGCAATATATACGAATTTGTCTCTTATACGAAATATCGACGAATATTTTTATATTTTTCAGCCGTGATTCATCCCTGCATGGTGAAACGTGGTATCTGTATACTGTATAGTGGTGGTGGTGATGTACGCGCGTGGGCGAATCATTCTTGTCGACGGAGCCGGCGAGGGGACGTCGTTTTTAATGTCCGTCTTGGCGTCTGTCTGTGTAGTTTTCCACCCTATATAACTTTATACGACCCCTACCGAACCGCTTTGGCACCGCCGTTGCCGCCACCACGTCCCTCTCACGTCGCCGGAACAAAAATATTATTTGCCAAAAACCACCAGCACCGCCGCCACTGAAAACACTGTCGGAGTGTTGTCGGGCGAGAAATTTCACGCAACTCCAAAGTGTGGAAGAAGACCAACCACTCTCGCCGTACACGACGCCGCCGCCAGCAACTATTATATACGCGACCCGCTGAAAAAAGGCAACGAGCATAATTCGATTAAAAAATGTCAGCCAACCGTGAAAACGAATTTCCGAACACCGGTAACATACCTCCAGGACGTTCTGCTTTTATTGTCTCTAAACTTCGTCCTGGACACTAATTTGTGCCGCGTCCATATACGGCTGGCCTCCGCATCAATTGATGCATAATAATTACCATTTAAATACCGACACCTTTTTAAAAGTATAAACATGTTCAACACAAATATTTTGTTTGATTTAATGAATTATTATGCTTATTGTAAGGATTTATAATAATAATGATATTACAAAAAAATCCATTGTTAATCATCGTGTGGTTCGTCGATTAACGGTCAGTAACAGGAAGTTTTTTTTATTTCAACAATAACTTTGATTGGTATTGCAGTCTATTCAATACATAATATTATAAACATATTATTATCACTTGCAAGCAGGAAACGCTAAACGTGAATAATTTTAAATAAATATATGGCTTTTTTGTTAAAATTTTGAATCAATTAAATTAATATACTAAGATATTATAATAGATATAAAATAATATATGGATTATGCAACAGATTTTTATGATTTCATACGAACTTGTTTAAAATTTCCGAATTCATTTCAACTCAAAATGTAATTATTTATAAAAATGTAATTATTTTTTGAAAATGTAAATGAGTCTGCGTGGAATGGATAACTAAGTTTAATAAAGGTAATGGTGTAGTGAACAGTTTCACTAAAAATATCCACTACGCATTTGAATACTACTTTCTGAATAACCACAAGATAAAATTAACAATTTCATAACGAAAATCAATACCATTGCAATCGTATGTACTCGTATTTTAGCATATTTAAAATGCAAATGCTGATTAGTCAAAAAATAAAAAGATTACCTAAATATTGTTATCAACATAATTAATTATTACTTTTTCATAAATTCAAACTCCAAGAATATGAATTTCAAATTTTAAATTCTTGGCACTGCATCATCTACATTTAATCAATATAAACAAAGGTGTAATAAGAATCGTGCCAAAATATGAACTCGCCGTCTTACCTTATCCAGACATCCAGAACAAAAATCGCATTGGATTACCTATGTATTGTATAGGTGTTTCTAATGTTCAAAAATAATATAATAGATAATATACATATATGTATACTAAACATAGGTACCTAATATTATTAATTAAACTGGTAACAATAAAAAAAAAAAGTGAAAATAATAAGAATAATATTGCGAAGCAATATCAAAATCTGAATATTAATATGTATTTTTAGTATTAATATATTCAACTATGTTATAACTTATCAAAAAAATAGTTTTGTAAAAAGTTGTGATAATATCATGGACAATTAGTTAAATTAAATGGAAATAGTTTTTTTGCTAAACAATTTTAAAATTAACAGTTGTTTAATTGCTTTGAAACACGGCTATTTCCACAAATTCTCAGTGATTAAAAAATTAACATATTTACGCAATAAATCCTTACCCACGTGATACATAATAATTCTCCGGGTTGATGGTAGGTGTAATAAATTTTAATTTGAAAACCATATTTATATTTTACGGACACCGTCATTGCCATCATTTATAATTACAAGCTTTCGTCAATTTACGAATAACACGAATAAATTTAAAAGAAGATCTTTTTCAAAAACTGTCCTTATATCATATGGCTGACAAGTATAAACTTGAACATATTCGTGTTTCACAGGTCAGACAACAAAATAAACGTAGAAAAGTATTGGCTTTAGCGTGTCGAGTTAAGCGAAGTTAACGAGATGTGTTAAACACATATTCATTACTGGTACACGATTCGTACCCTGGAGAAAAACAGAAGGATAAACAAGTCGAGTCCAGACTGAAAAAATATTAAGATACATAAGTTTTATTTCCTTAAAAATTATAATGCAATGTACAATGTACATGTAGGGTTTACAATCTTTACAATATTTTATTATCGCGAGGAAATATTAAGATATACGTGGTACTTAATATACTCAATGGTGGTACGTAACAGAGCTACAACAATTATATACCCATGGCTAAATTTTAGTTTTAATTTGTAAAAATAGTTTCATTTAAACTTCTGTTCAATACGTTTTTACTAATACTTTTAACTTATTAATTTTTAATGTGATTACTAGGGCACGGATTTTGTAGCAAATGCTTCTTTTGATGGAAGTGTGATAAAAAGATAATTCTTATATATAAATACGTTTTGAATCGTTCTGATTTTAATGAAGTGAACTTTTTTTTGCTTTTATTTGCTTTTTTCCACAAAACCTGCTTTTTATTGCTTTTTCCCCTATTTGGTTATTTTTTCTTGATTTTTACA
>VUJU01000041.1:0-65666 GCA_009835225.1 Aphis craccivora
AAAATTTTTTTTTGAAAATTTAACTGGATATAGATAACACTAATATAAAAATTTGGTGAAAATTTTAAGTATTTACAGTGATTAGTTTTTGAATTACTACCATATAAAAAAATCGATTTGGTCACAAACTGCAGGTTTTGCGTAAAAATTCCCGTTTTTCCTTAATTTTTTTTTTTGGTTTTTTCCGGCGTTATTGAAAGCTATTGGGAAATTCAAAAAATTACTTCTCCAATGCACCAACTAGAAACCACCCCAAAGTTTGAAATTGAAGCATTATTTCGACACGTTTCCGTGTACACAGACACAGAAAAAAAACATACAACACTATAAAAATCAATACATTCATCGCTCCGCTAGTCCGCTCAGAGTCTAAAATCTAATGCGATTAATATTCATCGATCGTAAAAATGTCAAAAGACGAGTGACAATAGTGCAGTCACAACATTCACAACTCACAAGTGACATCAATGATGTATAACTTCAATATCAAGGCATGGAATTGAAAATTGGTACCTACTTCAAAGCCCTATCCGGTCTATCCCTCATTAAGACAAATATTCAAGAAATATATTAGAGGTGCCTATTCGCTCATTTTCAAAAATTATTTTATACACTTTTAAATTCTGAACGAAATGATGAGTGACGTATTAATTTTAAAATGATGTGTGTGCGTGTTTTTTTGTGGGTATGCAGCATTACTTGTGGAAATAATGCTTAATTTCAAACTTCGGGGGTGTTTTCCGATAGCAAAGTGAAAAGGTATCCTTGATGCATTGTAGAGGTCAAAAGTAAAAATTTTCCAGTAGTTTTCATAAAAATCGGGAAAAACAACAAATAAGTGAAGGAAAAACCGAAATTATTAGGTCAAAACCCGTTTTTGACTAAATCGATTTTTTATATAGGTATAGTTATAACACTGTAAATACTTGAAATTTTCACCAAATGATTATAGGTATCTATTAGCGTTAACTATATAGGTAACCACAATTAAATTTTCAAGATATTTTGACTTTTTTTGAGCTGCTGTTTAAGACAACTGAAATATTCGATTTTCTAAGTAATTTTTTTTTGAACTATCGATAAAAAACTTGAAAATTTATAAAAAATGTGTACCCTGGGCAGCAAAATCCTAAATACGCCTCTGTTTATATCTAAGCTGGTTACAAAATTCAACACTAAGTTTTCCATACGTTTTCCTTCAAATAGCTATAGAGAACACTCGAAGCATCATTATAGGAAAAATGTTATGAGCGTTTGAATTTTAAATTTTTACTAAATCACGTACCTAACGATAACGATTAATCCTCAATCGATTTTCAATATTTTGTTTTTATTATATAAAGTATAAGTTTTAGATACTTGAAAATTTCACCAGTTTTTTATATTGTCATATTTTAAACATAATTTAATTTTCAAAATATTTCACTTATTAAAGGACATTTATAAGAATTTGAAATATTCGTTTTTGTTTAGATTTTTTTTTATAAATATCGATAACATTTTTTGGCTAAGTCAAAATACTTGAAAATCGAATACAAAATTCTTCATAAGTTAGTCTATTATAGTGATTAAAAAATTATTAGAATACATAGGCATAATTTTTTTTATTAGCGTTTGAAGTTCAAATATTGACAAAAATTCGTTAAAATCATGAATATTTGCAAATTAATTTGTATAGGTATAATTCATAAAAAAATTTTTATTCAATTTAATACAACGGTTTTCATAAAAGTGTGGCTTACAATAATTATAGAAAATCTAAATTTTGGTGTATTCAGATCATTAAAATATAAACTACCTTTTTCACCACCCAATTTAAAATGTATATCCTACATTCCTACTATCCTAGTATCCTACACTAACAAATCATCTCCGTTCAGAATCGTTGTTCGTATACAATGATACCTATCATAATTGGATTCAAATTTAATACTCCTATATTATAGGTATTAATGTACTCGTATTATAGACGATAGATCATAGTGATCTACACGGCACCTATGTACAGCAGAGGCAGCAGAGCATTATCCATTTGACCACCATTTTTTTAGTATTATTGATATTACATATATTATTATATCGGTAATAAATACACTTGTTTCTTGAAGTCCTAGTCAGACACGTATAATATAGGTAGTAAAACATTGTACCAACGTAATACGTATATTATATCTAATGAAAGTATCACAGATTTGAGATTGAGTAATTTGAAAATATGTGCACTTGATATGTACAAAACATCAATATGGGTAAACATTTAAGTTGTTATTTTTTAAATATTGAATTTTTAATTACAATAATTATAATTTATAACTCATAAATACTCCATATACACATAAACATTGGTATTTGGTCATTGAACTAGTTAATTGATAACATAATATTATTATTTACACTACCTAATTGCTATAAGTTAAAAAAATTAAAATTAAATTTTACTGTTTTAAATTGTATATTAATAAAATAAAGGAAGTAAGAATGTATTATTTTAAGGTATTATTAGATAAACGCGAGTACTTGATGTACTTACGTTTGCCGCGAATTACAACGATTTTTGATTATTTCATGGCGTGAAAAACGATAAATTGCGCCAAAATATTGGTCTTATCTGGATTTTGATTTTTGAACATTTCTCTTATCAGTATTACAACATATTTTTTTTTATTTGTAAACAAAAACAATTCCAATTCACTATTTAGTAATTTTTTAATTTACATTTACTAAATGCACTATGTATATAGTATGTAGTATGTACTTACAATCTACTATCTACATAGTGTTATAATTGCATTATCAAGTACTGCATGACTGTCGTAGTGTCGCCTCGATCAAATAAATGTCCATAATAATTATGTTTTAATAATGTTTTTGATTCCATCTCATTCACATCAAATTATGATTAATAATGCAAAGCATTAGTCTATTTCAGTTTTATTTTATTTACATGTTAATGTAATATATAGTCAATTTTAATATAAATTAACATTAAACCTACAATGACCGATGATTTGTGCAGTATTGATTCATGGGGTTTGCCTGCTCAAATCGTTGAAGTAAATATTTTATATTTAAAGGAATGCTACATGTACATATTAATGCCCAATTTTCAAATAGAAAACTGGGCAAATTAGTAGAATCAATTTTTTCTTGTTAATTTTACCTTAAAAGTGAATAACCTATAATAATAATATTTAAAGTTAGAATCTTATTTTTGTTTATATTTTGAATTTTTTTATGATATTATAACATTGTTTGAGTTATGAGTATTTTTAAACTAATACTTTGCATTGTCATAAATAACTTGACAATTAATATACTATTAAAACACCAGATGCATTAACACTGCAGATAATGTTTTTTACTTTTAAATTCTTTTAAATTTGATACCTATTATGTAAATTAATTTTAGTATTAAAGCTAACGACTTATTATTGTGTTCTACTGAACTTAAATTTTCAGTGTTATAAATTTGTAAGACAGAAATAACACATGTCGACACGGAATCCTTTTAATTGTATTTGGTTCATTGTCTTTTATCATAAAAGTGTAAAATAATATTTTGTTCATTTTAGAACTATAAAAAACGAGGTATTATATCAATGTTTCCTTGGCAAGTAGAATGTCTAACTAGTGATGGAGTATTGGATGGTCGCAATTTAGTATACTCGGCACCTACATCAGCTGGTATTTAATTTTCTTATAGTTTTTTTAATTTTATGCTTATTCTTTTTAATTTAATATACTTCACTAGTTGTTAATAATCTTTATATAATAATACATTTTACTAACCATTGTTATAATTTAGGAAAAACTATGGTAGCTGAATTATTAACAATGCAGACAGTGCTAGAAAGAGATAAAAAAGTTTTAATAATCCTTCCTTTTGTATCAGTTGTACGAGAAAAAATGTTATATTTTCAAGTAAATTTTTTTATTGAATTATTTTTATAGTTGAATTTATTAAATTAGTACCTAGTCAATAATATTTAATATTTTATTTAATATAGGAATTATTTGAAGGAACAAATAAAAGAGTTGCTGGATTTATGGGCAGTTATACTCCAGCAGGTGGATTACGTTCTGTAAATATTGCTATCGCTACTATTGAAAAAGCTAATGGTTTAATAAATCGGTAAGCTCATTCAGTACATCGGTAGACATTAATGTTTATAAAATTGATGACAATGATTTTAATTTTAGCCTGATGGAAGAGGATGGGCTGCAAGATGTTGGTTGTATAGTTGTAGACGAACTACATATGCTAGGTGATTCAAATAGAGGCTATCTACTAGAATTATTGCTAACAAAAATTAAATACATGTCTAAAATGTAAGTAATTATTTAAAACCATATTTTATTAATTTACCTTAAAATATTTTTTCTATAAAATATTTGATTACAGAAGAAGTAATATATCAATTCAAATTGTTGGTATGTCTGCTACATTGCCAAATTTAGAAATGCTAGCAAAATGGTTAGATGCTACACTGTATCAGACAAACTTTCGTCCAGTTCCTTTAAAGGAATATTTAAAAATTGGAAAAAATGTATATAATGCCAACAATCTTTCTTTAAGTCACACAATTGAACCTAGTTTTTTAATTAAAGTAATGAACAATAAATATTAAATTGTACTGTTTATATCTCCTTATATTTTATATAAATATTTAGAATGATCCAGATGATATCAAATATTTGTGTATTGATACAATTCTTCAAGGATATTCAATATTGATATTCTGTTTTACTAAAAAATGGTGCGAATCTTTAGCTCTTGAAATTGCATCTGAAATTAAACGATTAGGTAACTATGTTTGCTTTTATTTTTTAATTAAATGGAGAATTGATGAATGACAATAAAAGTTAAATGTTACACTATCATTTGTATTAATTTTAGGTGGAGTTAATAATTCAAAAGTTGGAATTGATTTACGGAATCAATTAAGTGGTGAAAATCTAGGTGATGTATTGGAGCAGCTTAGGAGATGTCCCGTTGGTCTTGAAACTGATTTAAGTAAAACCATTTCATTTGGTGTTGCTTTTCATCATGCAGGTGATTTTTTATTATAATTTTAACGAATTTTGTGTTCACTGCTTATTTAAGTTGGTAATAATGGTAATATATATTGATGGTTGTTGATCTGTGTGCTTATTTTAAATTTTTAGAAAATGATTTGTTCAAGGCTTTAAGCAATACATAATATATATCAATATTTTTGCTCTTAGAATCCTATATAAACATTATAAATTTTTTTCAGACTTGACTGATATAATTCTATAACTAATTTTGTATAAATAATTGATATTTTGGTTAGTGAAAACTTATAAACTTGTATATTTAAGTTTTAATATATTTATAATTTTGCTAAGGTCTTACAATGGATGAAAGGGACATAATCGAAGGTGCATTCAAGCAAAATATAGTGAGAGTATTAATTGCCACATCAACTTTATCCTCTGGTGTAAATTTGCCTGCACGGAGAGTGATTGTAAGATCACCACATTGCCATGGATTTCCTATTGATATTTTACAGTATCGACAGATGATTGGACGTGCTGGTCGTATGGGTGTTGATACTGCTGGTTTGTTAATATCAAGCTTATTTATATTATTGTTATTTTAAACATTTTATTTTAATTTTAGGAGAAAGTTATTTAATATGTAATGAGAATGAACGACGAATGGGTGAAGAAATTGCAACTCAAAACCTTCCTCCAATTAAAAGTTGTTTAGGAGTTGGAGATTTTTCTAGCTGTTTAAAACGAGCGTTGTTAGAAGTAGTTGCGGGTTGTGTTGTTTGTTCAACAGAAGAAGCTTTTGAGTATATAAAGTGTACATTACTTTATATATCAAATGGTGAAAACTGTAAGAATTCATCGTAATAATTTAATGTTTTTAATTTATGAGTTTGTTATTAAATATTTCTAGTGAATGAAACTCCAATCCACGAGTGTCTAAAATTATTAATTGAACATCAATTTGTACGAGAAAGTGATAATAAATTAGCTCCCACTAATCTAGGTCAAGCTTGTCTTGCAGCATCCGTTACACCTGAAATTGGTCTAAAATTGATTAAAGAGCTAGATAGAGCAAGACAAAACTTTGTCCTTGACTCTGAACTTCATTTACTTTATTTAGTAAGACAGATTATTTATAAACATTGTTGTATGGTTGTAAATAAAAGCAATTATTTATTTTTTTTTTTTTACTTTAGATTACACCATATTCTGTAAGTGATCAGATTGGACATTTGGATTGGTTTAGAGTTTTGGGAGTTTGGGAAAAGTTACCAAATTCTATGCGTAAAGTAGGTGACATGATTGGTATTGAAGAGGGATTCATTGTTAAAGCTATGACTGGAACCAGTTTTAGTATGTCTTCAGATGTATGTTTTAATTTTATTTTTAAAGCAATCAAATTTAATTGTTATATAGTTGACAAAAGCTGAAAAGTTATTAAAATATTTTAAATTTGCATTATGTGTTATATAACTTATCTAATAAATAATAAAATTATTATAAAATAACTAAATAAATAATAACCTTGCACAAATAATAGCCTAGTTTGCATAACATTTGAATTGGCGTAGTTGTTTATTTTTTAATGTTTGAAACATAGTTAATTGATTGTAATTGTATTTAGAAACATAAATTAGCTGTTCATAGAAGATTTTATACATCTCTTCTTCTATATGATTTAATAAATGAAGTTCCCATCAACACTGTTGTTTTAAAATATGGTACATCTAAAGGTCTTCTGCAAAGTCTTCAGCAATCATCTTCTACTTTTGCAGGTGAGATTATAATGTTTTAATCGTATAGGTTTTGTTTAATTTTATTCTGTTTAGGCATGGTAACACAGTTTTGTAAGAGACTTGGTTGGTCCTCCTTAGAATTGTTAATATCACAGTTTTCTGAAAGACTACAGTTTGGTGTACAGAGACAACTTGTTGAGTTGTTACGATTGGACTGTTTAAACTCAATCACTGCCCGGACATTGTATAATGCAGGTATACAAACCATTCCTGAACTAGCATTAGCTGATTTGCGATTAGTTCAGCGTACCCTTACTAAGGCAATTCCATATCAAAGGTAAGTACATTAAAATAGTTTATGAGTACATTTAAGATTTATTATTTTTTTTTTTTAGTAATATAAATAATAATAATACCGATGATGAAGATAAACGAAAAAATATTTGGTTGGCTGGACGTTTTGCTCTTAATGAAAAAGAAGCTGCTATATTTATTATAAACGAAGCAAGACATCTATTACAGGTAAGATTCAAAGTATAATGTACTAAGTAATATTAATGTACCAGTTATTGTAATTGTCTTATAATTTGAACAATTATTGGAAATTTAACTTCAATGAAATATTTAGTTTTAAGAGAAAGTCTCAGTGTTTTAGAGGACGTCCTACCAGCATGTGTTGTTTCCATCTACACGTACGACTCAGACCAAATGCGTTTACACAGTCTGAGTAAAACTCGCTCAATTTTGGTTCTAGAGTAAATTACCTATTATACAATTGAATTATGACAATATTTCTGATGGCAAGACTGTGTTTTTTCTATTATTCCCAATGTTATATTGAATGTTATATTCATTATATTGTTTAGAAATAACAAAAAATGTCAACATTTTTAAATGACCTCTACCTTTTAAAAATTTAATTAAAAAAAAAAAAAAATTCACAGTCTAACTCTCCAAAACATTGTCACAATTCAATTTTATAATAGGTTATATATTTACTCTAAAACCAAAATTAAACAAGTTCTACTCAGATTGCGCAAATATGTTTTGTCTTTGTCGTATATGTGTAAGACGTAGACAACACATACAGGTGGGACGTCTTCTTAACTGTCATGTACTGTACATAAATCTTAGAATTGTATAATAAGTTTTATAAAAGATAGTATTTATGTATAGATAGTTTTGTTCAAAGTTCAAATAAACAAATATCTTAAATTTAGTTGTTATCATAACATACTCATAATGTTTATTAGTAAGATAACAATTGTTTGAGAGAAGGTGAAATCGATTTAGATGAAAATTGTAATTGGTTTTTATGGTAATTTTGCTAATTAATCTTTTTGTTTTGTTTAAATTACCAACAATTTGTCCACAATATTTTTAAATTTGTGCTATTACTTTATTCATGTGTATCATTAGGCATAATGTTTCATATAAGATTAACTTCAGGTGGCACACCAAACAATAAATCAGTTATGAAGGTAATTAGTTATAAATTGTGAATATTTTGTAATTGTAATATTTTACTTACATATAACTTACTTCAAAAATAGATTATTGAAAATCATTTCTAGCAAACATCAGAAAATATTGTTACCTTTTAGCTTAATAATAGGTAAATTCACCCTAGTAAATTAATGAAGCCAAATGAAAACTTCTGAATATAAATTAGTTATGTTACGCTCTTGTCAAAAACAGAGAAAACATGTAGGTAATACATTCTCTTTAGTTTTAATAAAATTATTTATTAGTTGTTTTTTTTTTTTTATTACATTATAGAGAGAACTTGGTCTTAAATCAGCAAGTTGGGTTGATAATAACAATGAAGAAGAAGATTTAGACACTAGTGTGAAGATACGTCCTACTTCAAGAGATGTTACTGTGATTGAAAATAGTCAAGAAAGTAACAAATCAATAAAATCTTTGGTAAATGTTTCTGTTCAAAATTTATCAAATTCATCAAAAAGTGTTGAGTTATTTGCTGAAGCTGATTGTGCAAACACTAAAATAGAAGAAGTAACTAATAAAGATTATAAGCGAGAAAGTTTGGATCTTTTTGAAGGTTCATTTGAACATACTAAGTTTAGCATTACTGTGAATGTTAGTCAAAAAAATAACTCAGATAATCTTAGTTATAAATCAATTAGTGATTCATATTTAACTGAATTGATTAACATCAACATACCCAAGGAACTAGAAGAGAAATGGGATTGTAATAATGGAGGAGAAATTATTTTGGAAATGAGTCAAAGAGATGTTGGGTCCAAAAAACGAAAAAGAGAAGAAGACTCTCAAACTAAAAATGATAGTTTAAATGATATTTTTATTGAACCCCAACAAAAATATAAAAAAATTGAAGAACCTTCAACAAGTTGTAATAAACCTGAGACAAGTAATTTTTTTGAAAGCACTATGTTTCCTGATTCAATAAGGATTGACACACAACTTGATAAACTACTGAATAGCAATGGAAAAACGGATACAACTTTGAACGTAATATCTAAAGAAATGAGTGAAAGTGTAATGCAATTAGCATTTCAAAATTCTTTTAATTCAATGTCAAATACAATAATATCTCCAAAGAAAAATAATGTTGTTGCTATGACATGTAAAGACTTAATTATATCAGATTCTGAAGACATGATTGCAGGTTCCCAAGACACTTCATCTAGTGGACCATCTCCCCGCAAGTATGATTTTTTTTATTGTTATGTGTAACTAGGCCTTAAAGTTATGGGGCTGAAGTCCAGGAATTTTTTGATAGAAACATAAGGCATAATGAAACCACATTTACTTGGTTCATTTTCAATTATTCAATGATAATTATTTACTCTAATTTATTCTTAAAAGAGTTCAACATTGCCAAACTTTGTTCATTATTTAATGTCAATGATACAATGATATATTTTGATAATTTTATTATTGCGCTGTTCATTTTTCATTCACTATGGATAATCTTAAATGATCATTACAAGTGAATCACATAATCTTGGTGTAATAAAGTCACCCTCACATTGATAAAATATTAACAATTATTTTTTATTTTAATTTATAATTTATATTAAGCATAATATGCATTTTTAAAATTGTTTAGTAAAAATGTAATTGATAATATTATGAGTGGACTCCAGTCTTTTAAATTTTTCCTAGTTACTCATATGATTTGTTATTTATTTTTCTGAGTATATATTATTTATATGTGCATGTATTTGATAGTTGTTTTGTTTACTATTCTAGAGAATCTCCAATTAAACCTAATGCTAATGCTAATTCAAAACTTGACACATGGGTGTATAAAACTAAACTAATGGAAAATATTGATTTGTTTGCCCGAGATCATTTTCCAGATATTAAACGCAGAAAAGAAATAACATTAGCTTTAAATGTATCTAAAGAAATTAGTACAGAACAGAAAATTGGTGCTAGAATTGTTAGACGAAGTTTAGAAAATAATAGAAGTACAAAATTATTCAAATTTAATGATCAAGTGTTAAATGGATTTGCCATTACGTGGTATAAACAAACAGTTGTACATTATGTAGATTTTAATAAGATTGGTATGTTTATTTTTATTGTAAATTAATCTTAATATTACACAAATACAAATTGCTTTATTTTTTTCTAATAGGTCTATCTGGTTTAAGTTTATTGAAAAAGCTATTGTCCAATAAAAATTTAACTGTTAACATAACTGATGCTAAATTAAGTTACAAAATTATCTCTCAATGTTGTAACATCAATCCTGTTTGCAAATTTAGAGATCCTTTTGTTGCTGATTGGCTAATAAACGGTCAACAAAAAAATTCATTGGACAATTTGGTAATTTATGTATACTACTATTTATTATTTTTCATTAAAAAGGTTTTTGTTTATTTGTAAGACTGTAAATATATTCATAATTGAATTCTATTAATTGAATAAATGTCTATTAGATTCAACGGAACTTAAACTACCAAGGCAATATACAAACTAATGATGCAGTTTTTAATGCATTTATCACTCATAAATTAATGTCAACTTTAAAACACCAACTTAAACAAATATATATTTACAAAACATTTAAAGGTAAAACTATTTACATCAAGTTCACATTATAAAATATTTTTTGTCTTAGTAATAATAATTAATTTGTTATTAATTTGTTATTAGATATAGAGATGCCTATTCAAATTATACTGGCAAAAATGGAACTGTATGGTTTTGGTCTAAACAAAGAACATTTGATAGAGTTAAATGATACGGTAAATCAGCTAATGGCCAATATTTCTAAACAAGTGTTTGAACAATCTGGAATAAAGTTTAACATGCAATCTCCATTAGAATGGGCCAAAGTAAGTGTTAAAAGTTATTTAATTTAACAATAGATTTTACTATTTAAATGTTATTGAATAGGTAAAAAAAAAGTTGAAAATATCTGATAGTTCACCAAATGTATTGGTTGAATTGGTTCAAAATTGGCGAAAATTAAGCTGTCTTAGAAATACTGTAAGTATAGTTAAAGTAAATATTCTTAAAACATTTATTTATTATTTTTTTATATTTTTTAGCATATCAATATGTATATAACATTACAGAATAATCGTGTTTATTGTGACAGTAATACATATTCTAATACAGGTAGAATAAGTATGCATGAACCTAATTTACAAAATATACCCAAAGACTATATCATTGAGAATGAAATATTAAGTTTGAGATCAGCATTTGTCTCAAAGTCAGGTCAGTTTCATTAATAATATTATTACTGTTTATTAATTATAAATATTATCTATTGTTGATATGTAATTTCCACACAACATGTTGAGCAAGATTAAAATTATTAAATCTCTTTCTCAACTTAAGTTTAGTATTCATGGAAGTTGCTTAATATTTTGTGTTTAAGAAATTGGGTATAATTAGCAAATTGACTATATTTTATTGTTTTTGACATTTTTTATCATCTATTCATTGGATTCTCAACCTTCATAAAATTCATGTTTAGTTAATTTCCATAAATTTTTTTTAAGGAGACAATAAAAGTTGTACAATTAATATTGCTGATATTGAGAAGTAACCAATTATTAAAATACATAGTTCTATATTTTAGGCTTAGTTAAATTAGTAATTTTGTTAGTAATGCTTCTTATTATAAAATATCTTATTAAAAAGAATAATATAGTATATAATTTATATAATTAGCCACAATATTACCTTATACCTATTTTTTTTTTTATAATTTATTTAATAATACCTTCATATTGATTCTGTTGAAAATAGAACTAAATATTTGGCAAAAAACTACCACTAGGTATATAGTGTTTTGTTTTTTTTTTTAAAAAAAAGAGAAAATGCCATGCTAATTCACTGTATGTTAATCAATTTATATTTATACAGATTTAAATTAGTTTTGTGTGTATTAAAAATATTAAAGCAACAAAATTACATTTTAGTTATAATATTATGTCATAGATCAAACACTGGTATCGGTAGATTTTTGCCAAATTGAACTACGCATACTCGCTCATTTATCAAAGGATTCAATATTGTTATCTGCTCTTAAATCTCCTGGTGATGTTTTCATAAACTTATCATCCAAATGGCATAATATCCCAGAGACTGAGGTTTGTGTAAAAGTATTATTGCATTTTTTACATTTAATTGTGTGCTAAGAATATATTTTAATTTTATGTCTTTAGGTATGTGATGAACTCAGGCAGAAAACTAAACAAGTTTGCTATGGTATGTTGTATGGTATGGGTGCAGTTACTTTAAGTGAAACTTTGAATGTTACTCAAGATGAAGCGCAAAAATTAATATCAGAATTCAAAAGTACATTTCCTGGTGTCAATAAATATTTTAATGAATGTCTGATACAATGCAGATCAATGGGGTTAGTAAAGACATTAAGTGGACGAATCAGACATTTCCCAGATATAAATAGTAAAGTACCAAAGATAAAATGTACGTTTTTATTTATTTTGTATTTACTAAATTATAAAGTATATATTTTAAAATTAAATTCATGATATATTTTTATTAGCTCAAGTTGAACGTCAGGCAATTAATACAATTATTCAAGGAAGTGCTGCCGATGTTACAAAAATGGCTATGATTAAAATTGATAAAATTATTAATCAAGGTATTCTCAATTCACGAGTTCAATTAGTCATGCATTTGCACGATGAACTAATTTTTGATGTAAGTATTGTATTCAAATTGAATCAAAAATAGTCCTCTCAATTTATAACTATAGTGTACTCTCGATCATCCACAGAATAGGGTAGCTTATATTATAATCCGCAAAATTAAAATTCAAACAAAAATGTTGTATTAGAAAAATTAAATCATATAATTTTAAATAGTATTTAAGGAAAATGAAATTAGATCAGTTTTATTTTCATTTAAACATTTATATAGTATTAAAAAAATATTTTGAAGTTTATTATACAAAATGATAGATACACATGTGCAATGTAAATTGTAAATATAATTTTTTTTGTATAAATATAATATGTATGCAGATGATTCCACTGAAGATTATGGATAATCGAGAGTACACTGTATACCTATTTAACTATTATAAATTATTGAATTATTTTTTGATGTTTTTAGGTCGAAAATAGAGTTCTGGATGAAGCTTGTTCAACAATTATCAAAACAATGGAGTCTGCTGTTAATTTATGTGTACCTTTGCCAGTAAAATTGAGAAAGGGTTCTTCATGGGGTGATTTAAAATAATGATCTCATTTTTACAGTTTATTATTGGAAGATTTTTTAACTAACAATAATATTTATTTATTTTTTTTTTTATTAAATAAAAATAAATAAATATTGTATTTATGTCTATTAGTCTAAACATTTAATAATCATTGAAACTAATTGTTTTTTTAATATTTGAATTTGTTAACTTATTTTATCGTTTTTATTTTCATTATTAGGTACTTTCATTGTGTAATTACTTTTTAATTTAGTGTTATATTATGCATGATTTTAAATTATCAAAATACTTTTAGCTGGACTAATTTAATTATTTACTATTCTATTTAAAAACAATTTTTTTTTAATATTTAGTTCAATTGATTTTCATATTATTGAAGTAGCCAAAATTTGTATTGTGATAATGTTAACTAGTCTTTATATTCTTTTGAAAAGATTGTATTACTTATGTATTATTTTTAATACAATTTTATTTACTAGGGAACATTTACTGTTGGGTTTTTAAAATAATATTTTTTTAATATTTAGATTGGGATATAACTTGTATAATACTTATTTTATGAGTAATAAATTGTGTATATTGAAATTATTATAAGTATTTTAATTTTAAAATGTTGATTGGCCTACACATATATATCTATTTTATATATTGTATTTTAAAAATCAAGCTTAAACTATTAACAATTATCAACTTTAACAAATAGTCAAAATATAAATACTGGATCCAATGATATACAAGTATTTTATATTTTTGTAATAAACATTTATAAGGACTATTATGTTCAATATAAATAATTTCAATTGAGAAAACACTTGTACGAATTTTGAATGAGGTACATTTTTAAAAATGTATTTTCTTAATAATTTATAGTAAAAAAGGGTGTTTTCATTTGAAAAAAAAAACTAAGTTTGTATAGTAATAGTATATACTTATTAGTAATACAGAAAATACTGTATATAAGTGTATTTAAAAATTACAAATGTCAGAATTTGAATAACCTCATTATTAAAGGTAAAAGTAAGAATAAGCATGTTCAGTGAACCCCTCTGTATAACGCGACTATAACACGGTTGTCCAGAAAGTTGTATTCGGATTTTACGAATACATGTTTAGTCTTATATGTAATATTATGTGAATACAATAAATGAAACGACAATATCCATAGTATATTTCAGTACTTACTCGTATTTATATTTAACCAAATAAAATAAATTATAAATTTGTCAATTCAAAAAATGAACTTTTGGGTTTTTAACAACAACCAGAACCGACCTGTAAAAATTAACGCATAAGCTTAATTTCTCTCAATAACACTAAGTTCGGTTTGGGTATACTGACAATATTGCATACATTTCTTAGAATAAATGCATAACATTATGTGAATTCTCATAGTTGATATGTTATATTATATTGGTACCTAACTTTGAAATTGGCAATATAGGTAAATAAATGTATTGAAATAATATGTCTATTATCTATATAATCTAACCATTTTTTTTTAATTATTGAACATGCATCATATTTCTTTATTTACAGCTACTACAATCACTTTGTACGTATAAGTATTATACTCAAAGGGAGAGAGTAAAGTATTTAGGAGGTTTGGACGCAATTGGCGTTGGCGGTAAATTATTGTATGTACACATTTTCATTTTTAATTGCTTGCAACCGACAGGTACCTATGTTATCATTAACTTATTGGAAAACTTTTTTTTATCTGTGTCCTGAGGACTGTGAGATAATGTTCGTTGGTAATAAAATGTGTTTACTTGTTTTCCTTGTTGGGTTTATTTTTCAGTTTTATTTTCATTTTACTTTATACCATGACAACATGTATAATGTATTTGTATTGACATTTATAATAAAAGGAGGATAGGGAATTAGCGTCGGATCATGAAAATAATGAATACGTTTCTGGTGATGAATGATGATAATATCATTGTTGCGCTCAAATTAATGAAAACAAATAATAATAATCAAACAACTCGCTTGCCATTTCAGTGAGACGAGACTGTATTTTATGATATCTCTCGAATACCTAATCTATAACTACGATTCGACGGTTGGATAATCTTATTGTGGCACAGAACGATATTATGATTAGATGACGTGTTCATAGCGTATAGTAGGTCATATAAGACATAAATAATATCCTACATAATTCTGTTAGTTTAGAATACTCGAGCGATCGAAATTTCGGTATAACGTGTGTAGTGTGTACGTATGCACAATATAGGTATGATATGGTTAGGTTAGGACATATATAATGTTATGACATTCATAATCGTAGGGTGTTCCTATTACAGTTCACAAGATGAGTAAGGTTCGTATTCAGAATGCATTTTCGAGGGGGAGAGGTTAATTTTTAAACCATCCCTGGAGTAAAAAGGATTGGATGACCCTGGGTTATAGAGGTACTTTATATTACTTGTATTATTCGATATTCTACTTGTTATCTTGTAAAAATTAAAATTTACCTATTATTGTATCAGTTTTAAAATACTAATGTGGATATTATTGGCTTTCGGTTACCACAACATGAGTTTATGGTATCTATAAACTTAACTCGGCGTGTAAGTGTAACAAACGTTATATTATTTATAGCCATAGAATAAGCGAAGCGAAAAATTAAGGCTATTAACCACTAGGAAATCGTGGATGTAATTCCTATAACAGTCCAATGCGTGTTTATCTTAGGTAATATATTTTGATATTAATATATATATATATATATAAAAGTATGTTTTTTTTTCATATAGATCCTGAACATTTAGAAAATATAATATGAGAACTTTAATACGTTCTTTATATTATTATTGGGTTGTTTAATTCACAATACATTTTTAAACAAATATATTGGAATTTTACATTAAATTAGGTAAGTACTATATATACTTAATTATTAAAAAGTGAAAAAATATAATTTAATGAAGATTTTTAATTTTTAGTAGTGGTCAAATTGTATTGTTATACTCGTACTATGGGTTTTCTTTCTAAAATAATTTTGGTAAATTAAAAACTAATTAATTATTTATAATAATTAATAATTTATAAACTAATAAATTATAATTGTTCATAAATTTTAAATAGAAAATTGAACAAAAATCAGAAATTGTTTTATTAAAATCATTAATATTAATTAAATAGTATGTACTTTTCTTAAGTTTTTAGTAATATTGTTTTGAGTATAACAAAAAATTGAATAAATTCATAGTAAAATAATAAAGTAAACACGCCTTTATAAAAAAATATCATTCGTTTCGAAAAAATTTGTATTTAATTTGTGATTTATCATTACTATATTATATACACAATTTTTATTTTATCATTGATTTACCTACATACGTATTTATTGTTAAAAAAAAAACAAAAAAAAAAAAAAAAAACAGTGAATATGAAAAAATAAATAAATAAAAATGAACCCGAAATTCCATTAATTTTATTTTTAAAATATAATATTATAGAACGTTTATTATTAGAGTAAACAAGTTCCATAACGATTCGATTAAATTGAATAAAAAATAAATTAATAATGATACAGAGTTGTAATAGTAAGGAAGACTTGAGGCGTCATTAATAATGGAAATTATTGTGCACACGACTGTGACGAAGAGGACGCCGATGCGGGGAAGTTGGATATTGCGAGTGAGACAATCGAGAGAGAACTAAGTTAAGGCAGAAAGAGATCTCCCACAAAGGGAGTGGGAAGGGTGATCAAATACATAGAGTGTGCGGCGTGGGTCACAGCTGATGGCAATTATTTTATCAACTTGAAGACGTAGCTGAGTGTATAAATGAGACAAGTCGAGGGAGTGATACGGCCCGGTGGAAATATGATATTAATAAACAGGTGAGATGTAATATTATATAATATCGAAATGAATTCGGATGAATAGCTAGCGCGTATTCTACGTACTTAGCACTGTACGAGTGCGCGTAATCATTTTTACTTTATGAATTTAGCGTGTGTACGTTCTAATGTCTCAAAATTCAACGATCTTAATTCTCATCAATACTACACGTGCAGGCGTTTGAAGTTTAAACACCGTGAGGTAGATACTAGCGGCAGTTTGTAGACTTATAGTAAGTGTGGTCGGCGTTAAGACGGGCGTGTTTAAAACACATTTCATACCATATTTTATGTACCTATATAATATTGAAACACACGTATTGTTCAACGACATTTAAATATGTGAGCGTACGAGTTATAGTTACTTCATGATGGTTGTATATAATAATATTTCGTAAGTATATTTTTATAGTTACACGCTGTAGTCATACATACGTATTATTTACAACACGCATTTATGCTGGAACTCAAAAAGGGTTTGAACTCAAAACGATTGTGTATATCATCGTATACGGTAATTTTTTTCAAGCGATTTTTTAAATCGTAAAAACTGTTTAGAAAAAATAAAACTTTCACAACAGCGCATTACAGCGTGTGTATGCGCCAGTGTTTTTCAGTTTAAAATTTCAAAAACGTATTAAAATATTTATCGAGGGTTTAGTTTATAAAATCGCTCAACAATAATAATATTATAAACGTACTTAGTGCCTTCAATATAATTTCCCTATTTAAATAATTATGTTATACATGTACGTAAATTGCATTTTTATATATTAACCCGGGTACCTGTATAAGTGGTTCAATTATTTATTTATTCTTTAGAGGCTTGTACCCAAGAGTACCATACTGCCTTGATATCGTTTTATACTATAAATTTAGCTTCATACATGATACATTAGCTTTTGTTTGTTATATTCTTAAAGGTGTACGAAGTCTATGAAGTACGGAATTTATATAATGGCAGAGCCGGATCAACATATAGTCATATAGATGTATAACAAATTTTAAACGATCTTAAATATAATCTTAAGTCAAGATTATAGCGATAAGATGTTTGACTACAAAAGACTGATAAATAATAGGTGAAAATTAAAAAGGTTAGATAGGAATATGGGATTATTATTTTTTTTTTCGAATTATACAAATTTTTCGCTATCAAAATATTATTTTACTCAAAATGTGTTTAGATTTAATCTTATTGATTTATTTCTATGCAATAAAAATACACTAAGAAATTAAAATTAAAATCTTAAATATCGTTAACACGTTTTGAAAGACATTGTTATAATATAAATATAAAAGATTCATCACAATGCAGATCTTACAAAATAGTAAAAATATGTTTATAGTGGGTTTATCTATTTATTACAGAATCTCATTTACTCCCAGTAAAAAAATAAGAAAAAAGAATAATTATTTATCTATTTAAGGATAATAATTTTATATAATAATTGTAAAAATTTGTTCATAGTAAAATTAAAACAATCATTCTGCATGTGTGTGTGCTATTTAAAATATGTGTATCCACGCGAACATAACATAACATAACACTTAATGCTAATATTGTCGCCGAGATGAAAAATATTATATTCGCATAATGTATGATTCGTTTAATGATAGCGTGAGACATCGTAAAAAGACACCTACACGTGAACGTACCGAAATTGCCTATACACGACGCCGGCCAATGGGTTTTAAATAATATAAAAAATTAAAAGCTAATATCGAGAATAACCTAACCATTGTTTTTGAAACAGAAAATATTACAACTAGGTTAGGTTTTGTATGCCTGTTTAAAGTACAGAACAATAATAACTAAAAAGTTGTCACGGACAAAAAAAAACTTCGTTATGGATATAATGTTTTTGAATATTATCCTGATACGCATTTGTCTGATGCAAATTATACTATACATTTTGATATTAATTTATAGAATTATAGATGTAAAACATATTAACACATTAATATATATTTTGATGTATTTGCTATCGTAATTTAAATAAATGTAAACTGAGGTTTCCTAAATATACGTCAATGTTAAATATGGACACTTATGGAGTATCATAGGTTTCATGTTATTTGATTTAATTGATTGAATCATAACTTCAACTAATATTATGTCAACATTATTAATATATATGCATAATGATTGATTATTTAAAAATCTATTAACGTTTATGAAAATATTTTTTTATATACGATCCAGTCGAAATAAAATAACATAAAATTATATTTTTTAATACTTTTTATCGTTATAAGTTTTAAAGTTATCTACATTTTGAACATTTTTAATTCAATATTTTACTATAAACAAATTATATTGTATAGAACTTATTGCATATCATAAATAAATTATAATGATAAATATACCAATATAGATTAATTGATCTATTTGTAAAATTAAAATATGTTGAAAAATAATAATATGTATTCAAAACATTGTTTATTGATATGTCAGACATCAGGTATCTTCCCGATATCCTTCTAGGCATATCCTGTTTACAAATGGTTTTGTTTTATGATTTAAATGTGAAGTTCTTTTAACTAAGATATTTTTATGACCGAAAAATAAAAATTAGTGAAAAATAAATTGTTACATACCTCATAAATTCATTATAATACGTTAAATTATTAAACTTAAGTAAATCTCTTGTATTTAATGAAAAATTTAAACATATTACTAAGAACATGAAAAATGTTTTTTCGCATCTATTAAAAAGGAACCTTAATGATGTATGAAGATACAATAGATAACGAAATATACGACCATATTTTTTAAAATGGTTTTTACATATTTACTGTATATCATGATCATAATCTAAGTATTATAAATTCACACTATTGTAGATTTGAATGTTCATAACAATTTGGTTAGGTACTTAGTTAAGCTTATAATACTATGCTTACTCGAAAAGATTAAAATTCTAATCATTATAATATATCCTATTTTCTAAAACATTGCAAATTACCTATTAATTAAATTTTTTATTGTTATAGAACAAAAGATGATGCAGAAATAGCTTTTGAATCATATCTCCGAACATATTAGAAGCTTAAAATTTGTAAGCTGCGTCAGTATAGCAATATTTTATTAGTTCTATATATATATTTTTAATAACATTTAATTGTTTTAGTCATTAATACTCTTAAACATAAATTATATTGGTTCAGTATACTGACTTCTTTCTACATTAAGGATGAAATTTAGGTAATAATTGGATTAATACCAATATAAAAAGTGAAAATCTTGTCCACAAGTTATTTTATTTTTGATGTATAATTAAATATGCATCTTGTTTAAAATAAATGTTTAAGGTGACATTACACTTGTAATAGGTATATTATGATGCATGTAAGGATAAGAGTGAAATTTTCATTTTTTATAATATTAAATTAATACAATAGATAAAGTCACTACTGAATCATTATTAATTAATTAAAATTCACAACCATAATAAATATTGTAAACTCTCGAAATAAGATTTATTTAAACACTATCAAATTCGAATAAGTTGTATGTTAAATAAACACTAAACCACTAAATTTTGGTAGATTAGTGAATAAAAAAAAAGTTACGTTACGTGACAAAATGTTCACTTTCTTGCAATATAAAAACTGTAGGATGTAGGGTAGTCTTAAAAGTGTCAAAAAAAACTATAAAGATAGAATACAAAATGTTACTCGTTGTATATTTTTTTAAATTAACGGTGTAGTCAAATACTATTTGAATTTCCATTACGCTTAAAAATAAATGGTATATTACTATAGATTTGCATTGATATTCTGTTCAGTAGTAATACGATAACATTTATAGCTGTAGTTTTATTATTATAAATTTAATTTGTTTTTTTTTTAGATTGCAGAAAACAAGTGTGAACAAAGTTTTTAATCAATCAATGTAACACGTTCACATGGCTTGTGGTTAAGGATCCTTTATATTCAAAGTAAGTGACATTAAAGCAATGACGTTGCATTTTACTTGTATACTCTCATATCTCAATAATCATATTATTACGATGACTACCTATAACGTTTTTAGTATTATATATTTAAAAGAAAGTATTTAACTATTGTGTATGAAAAATATTAACATGATAACACGGTTTTATGTCATCTATCAAAATGTACCTTAGATATCAAAAGAACTACAGATTCAAATAAATGTATTTAATACATTAAATTTACGTTAAATAATCTGAAATCCTGACTGTATTATTTTATTATAATTTGTGTCATACAACTGTATGACATATATTATATCTTATTAATAATAAAACAAAAATAATAAAGATTAGTCATATTTTGCATAAAATGGGATGTATTAAGGTCATTTGTCGTCACTTTGTTCTAAAATGAATAATAAGTAGTAAGTAATAATAAACACTTTTACAATTGAACCCATTATGTATGAAAATAATGAAGTATTGAGATATTAATGAGTAGGTACATAAATATAATTAAACATTCATCAATTGATTTTACCTTCTAATAGTATACTAACCTACCGCTACACCGATATTCTAAACAATAAATATGAAGTGTTCTGTGTACCTACCATAACACATATAGTCATAGCGGGTATTGTTCTATTAAAATTGTTGTGTAAGAGTAATGATTTTGTAATTATAATACAATAAACAATTTAATAACTAAATAATGTGATAACAATACATACTGAGTATAGATTTATGTAGATACGTAATCAGAATGTATTATAAAATATTAACTTGCCCGTACATTTGTATTTTATACAATACAACATTATTATTGACTTCTTTGTTTTACAAAAATACGTAAATATAAAAATAAAAGTAGTGTATTTACTTATTAACTATGTTTATAATATAATAAGGTACTAAAAATATATTTGTATTGAGTTACATTTTAAGTTTGACAAAACAAATTCATGTCGATCGGGATAGGTGTAATTTGATTTTCTTTTTAGAGCCAACCAGCTTTTATTGTAAAATAATCATTTACAATTTAAAATTTGGCATTGAGATTACACTATAAATTACCATGTTAAAATTAAAGTCGATGTGTTATGATCAAGTTAAATTATTATTTTTGAATTCATGACACACCATTGCGTAGATACCTACTGCTTATTCATTTGATAAATATTTATCGAAAGAGTTAAAAATTGCTAAAAAAAAGATCTTATTTATGGTGTTATGGCAATAAATTTCTATAAAATCAACCGTACCTTTCAGTACAATAATAATTCAATTATACATTGTATACTGTTTTTATTTGCTGTGACACACGCACTGCCGTTCTAGTACATTATTACAGTTCCTAACGTTAGGGTATGCGCGAGATTTCCTCGTGGTTTTCCACGTCAGTCGAGTAGCGTGTTTGGCAGTATTCGGTGGTGTTTTCTCTCGTTCGTTTTTGTACACCGTAAATACGTTTTTTCGATGTTTTGAGATTGGTTGTGAACATTGTTGCTTTTTACGTTTCGATTTTTACCGTGTTTTGAATTTTGCGATTTAAATAGAATCATATAATTTTAACGGAAATGTTAAACAATCTACCATAACATCGAAACCATTCAATCGGTCAAAGTAAGTGTCCATAAATACATGCTATATATTTTCGTCCACGTAGTTGTGAAATGAATATATTATATTAATTATAAATATTTTTTAAACAACTGTTATACGATTACTGAAATAAATATGCATCTATAATTATTCGAGCTTATGTATACAACAATTATTATTAGTTTAATTCTAAAATTAAAAGTAAAATATTGTAATACTGTTTAAACGTTAGTTTATTAATAGATAAATATAAAGAGTACAATGTGCAAATAATAATTTTTAATACATATAAAACATAAATGTTGTTGTATCTATAGACAACAAAAAATTGATTTATGGTTCAAATAAATATACAGTTATTTTAAATAAATTAATAAAGTCACTGCAAAGAATTTGAAGAATAGGTACTTCAATTTAAGTATAATATATTAATTTTTAATCTGATGTAATAAGAAAAATGTGTTTTATGACGGAAAAACAAAATTTCATACTGAAAATATTTTTGCAAATTTTTGTTTTTATGGTTAAAATGACTTTATTTATTGTTATAAAAATTAATCTATAAAGTTAATGTATACATATAAATTTGTGTTTTATAAATATTAAGTAAAATCTAATTTTATTTTGTGTTTATTAAAATGCATTCATTAAATGTTTTTATTTACACGTCCAACATTAAGCATTAAACAATTTCGTAAATTGTACTATATAGTATATACTAATTAAAAAAAAAAAATAAAATTATACATAAACATTTATTAAAAACTTTACATATTCGTTGACTAGAGTATAATTTATTAACATATTTAAAAATGAAGTATTCTACACATAGGTATAAAAATAGGGATAGATAATTTATGTAAAATTTGCAACTGTAAAGTGCCAAACTCTTTTTATGTATTGTTAAAAAAACGTCTGATGCAGAATTATTATGTAATAATTTGTTTGGTAACTATAAAAAAAGGTATTTTTTGTTATAAACATTATATACTAAATATTTATACCTAATAATATTTTAAATTTATTTATAAACTAGTTGGTAGTGAAAAAATTAATACCATACTATGAAGTTTTATTCATACGAGTATGTAGGTATCTAATAAAATACAAATTTGCTCTCATCCATCAATCATCAAAAATTGAAAAATCATAAATACGCCTGGACTGGTGTAGTTCAACTACTCCGTTTGTTCACAAAATTTATACTATATTAAATAATATCCATCGAAATTTTACAATTTTCAAAATATAAGATAACCTACTTATACATATTTATTTATTCATGAAAAAATTTGATTATTTTTTTAATTGGATTTTTTTTTTTTTTTAATATTTTTAAAATATTATTTATTTTGATGACATACTTTATAAGGTGTTTAGTAAACCGTCTCATGTGGATTTACTAATTATAAATGTAGATACATACCCAATATATATAAAATATACATGTGTGATATACCTAGTCAGTTTATAAATTAGTAAATCCTCAAGAGACCTTCATCCAATATGTCAATATATATATACCTAACAGAACTACCTATTATTTAAAAAAAGAGAAGTTATAATTTGACTTTACGAATAACTGGGATTTATAATTTTGATTTTAATACATATTGTTGTTGGTTGATTTGTTTTTGGTTTATTATTACATTTTAAAGAAAATTATGAGTAGATATGTCATACGTATGAAGCTTTTTTCGATTGTTTACAACGTTTGTTAATTTATAAAGCTATAACTATGCATATCAACGTTTTGTCATTCAAATAAAAATTGAAAGAATGCGGCAAACATATTTGCTATTGAAATATTTTTCCTGCTATTCAATGATTTATTATAGTGCAACCCTTATTTTTAATGCCACACTTGTTTATTACGGTTAATTGCAATTTGTAGCTATTGATTTGATATTTATGAAGAAGAATATACTTAAATTAAATGTATGATAAAATTTAATTCTATACAATTTATAATTATATTATTACTATGAAAAATAGAATAATAATTCGTCTATGTTATATAATTCTAGGTTGATTGGATAAAATAAATTTGAATCGAAAAAAGATAATTTTATGAATTTAATGTTTTTGATATTTTATTTTTGTTTATTATATTAATTGTAACAGTACATTAAGTATAAAATATGATCTCTTAATAAAATTAAGTTACAAATCGTACTTCGTGGATCAAAATTTTGGAAATTTTACTTTCTTTCTAATTAACCACGCAAGTTAGCACCACTAAATATTTTAAAATTAAAGTTTTAATACTTTTTTTCATTTTACGATTTTATTATTTACTATGTTTTTAATTTTTATAGTTCGATTCGAATATTTTAGTCTTTTCTTTTACTCCGATGCAAATATTTGCAATAAACCCTTTATTCTTTATTTAAAATTTTTTTTACATAGTATATGTTTGTTAACTAAAACAAATATTAATGATTTTCATATAATATCATTAAATATAAATGTTAAAATTATTGTTGTATATTAACTAAAAAATAGTATCATAAAAAATTAGAGTTCTTCACTTTAGTTAGGTTAAATAATGCAATACTATTTGTTCTATATATTATTTCAGATTAATGGTTTTATCCATTTATAGGTATTCAAAGTATGTTAATAATAATAAATAAAACGGGTTTTGAAATTTAAATTACCTTAATTTTTTATAGTTTTAGGCATATTTTACTGATTTATTGTAATTCAATTTTATGTTTGTGTTATTTAAACATATATAAAATAAAATAAATTATTTAATTAATATAAACATAAATTATAAGTATCTCTGTACCTAGTTTTTTTTAGAATAATGTTTTACTTAATATTTAATTCATATTACGTGTAGTTATAATGTACCTATTAGATAGTATGTTTCGAAATAAAAACATAAACGTTAAACATTTTTTAATATTTATACATTATCTAAGAATATATTATGAAGAATATTTTCACCAAAAATTGAACGTTTATATAATTGATAATATATTCAAGTTGATATTTATTAAATATTATATCCAAGCAATAATTTATTATTATTTTAACTTTTGAGATTTCTTTTATAGTCGCTACTTATTCAGTAGCACTCAGACAATAAAACAAAGGAAATAATAAGGAAATTGAACGAAGATGATACTTTTGGCGTCGAATCTAATGAAATCGTTAAAAAAAAAAAAAATGATTTTTTGATATAAAATATCTCAAAAACTTTTTCAGACTCAATAAAATAATATGGAATACAATAAAAGTACAAAATCAGTTTTATTCAACTACTAATATACAGTATATATAGATACATGTTCATCGTGAAGGCATAAATCATTGAAAATAAACATGTTTCTCGAGATATGGTTCGATGCTAATGAAATGATCATGACTTTATTCATGATTCATTGCACGGTTGTTTGAATTAGAATATACCAATATATAAAAACATAAAAATATATGTACTAAAAATTACTAAAGATAAAATAAGTTAAATAAATAATAAATAATCTGGTATAAAAATATGAAGTTGAAATCGACAAAAACATTGTATGTGTAATTTATTTTGACAACTTTGTAGAAGTATAGAGTTCTTTTTAAATCTTTACTTTATCATAATTTATAAGACTGTAGATTGTATCGTTTACAATTCTCACAAGAAAAAAAATAAAATGTGTGTTATTGTAATTATAACGTTATGAAAAACATTAATATTCTATTTTTATTTCTATTTTAAATTATTAAAACATTGAATTTAAGTTTGTTTTGAACCACATAATAGATAACATACATATATTTTTATACGCGGTACATTAATTATAAAAGTAAAATAAATATATGTGATCTACAAATAATATTTTAAAGAAATTACCTATACGTTAGTTATGTTGATTGTCTCACTATATCTAATGGAATTATTGACTGGTAGTAGGCTATTCAATACACAGTACACAGATAATTTTGTTTTCAAATTATCTCTTGTTCATAATATAAAATTATCTAGGTCCAGAAGTAATATATAAAATATGACTGACAGATGTATAAGTCATAAGTGATTGACTTATTATATTAACGTATATTTTTTATTAATATTTACTATTACTATCACCAAATATCTTGTTAATTTTAAAATGAATAACTAACCAATTTCTATGGATAAAATATTATATTAAAGAAAATTAAAATGTAATATAATTGTGTAATGTAATAATTATAATTTGTTTCATTTTATAGTTTAAAACTTTTTAAGATTATTTCATAACATTCTTTTGTAATTCAAAACACGTCGTACTATGATAGAACTAGTGTATAGCAGAAAACATTTTCAATCAAAGTTGCTCAAAATTATTCCATTCCCTATTTTTTTCATTTACTTTATTATTTTATTCATTTTAATTTAGAGTATCTGAACTTTTTTTTTTGAAAGAATTTATACTTGTAAACTTTGCTCTAGTAAATTAATAGAATATTTGCTGTAAAAAATTACAATGTATATTTTAATTGGATGTCTATTATTTTATAGAACATGCTTCTTGCTCATATATTATTCCGAAATAAACGATTAATTTACACTAAATTGAAAAAATATATGTAATATGTATAGATTTTGTTATTTTATAAAAATATAATAATAAATATTCAAAAAATAAATAATCAAACAAATAGGTACAATTTAAGTTCCTAAATATGTTTTTTAAAATTTTTTTTTGTTATTTTTACATTGTGAAACGAATAGACTTTTAATCACAATTGTTCTATGTAAGCTGTTATCTAAATAAATCAATTTGTATCTAAATTTAGGTCCCCTTATTACAATAATAAGTGTTGAATGTTAGAGTAGTGAATTCGAAAAATAGGTGAATATCGGTGGGAAGAGTGTTTGGAATTACAGGAAGCTTAGTTTCTCAAACCAACTAAAAAAGGCACATGTCTACGTCCGACGAGTATTACTATTTTAAAGTAGACTCGTTATAAAGAGTGAGTGAAGTGTTTAACCACCAGAACTGAATGCTTTTTTTTTTTAAAAAAAATATTTCATAATATAGATATTATCTATAAAGACCCTCATGTTTTTTATGAAGATCGATAAGAAAAATTCTTTTAATCATACAAATGTTTTGTTTTTATGGGTAACGAAATTATAAATCTAATATGCAATTATAATTTCATTGACAGATGTTTTTTTGTTGTATATATGTTTGTTTTATAGCATGTTGTCTTAGAATTATGTTAATTATTATTATTATTATTATTATTAATTGGATTCTATTTAAGTGAATTATTTGTGTTTAGCACAAACTCTGGAAAATAATTTATAGTTTTAAAATATTTAAACTTAATTAACCCTATCAGTTCCGAATTATGGTTGAATATAGATATATTTTTTTACTAAAAAGGTTTTTATCTTAAAATTTAAAAATTAAGATCATTTTTTTAACAAAAATGATTTTTAGTTTTTGTCAATTATTAGCTGAAGTATTATATCTAGAGAAAATATTTCATCAGAAAATCTTTTGGTCTTTGCCACGCTGTTTTAGTATTAAAATTATTGTAGCTTTCACAAAAAAAATAATCTCTCGAATAGTGTACGTATGTCATGGCAGTTGGATTTAAAATTTTTAAAGATAACATTATATTAAATAACAATTATAAAGTTAAATACATTTCATATTGAATTTAGTTATTAACTGTAATTTATAATATGTATGTATTATTTTTTTTATTACAGAGTATGGAATATTTATAATACAGATAACATACCTATTATTACGTCATGTTTAAAATATTGGCAGTTTAGTTCATGTGAATTTGTTTAGCTAAATGTTTTTAATTTGTCTATGAATAGGTAAATAAAGTAAATCATATTTATACATTTTAAATACAACTAAACAACCTTCTACAATTTTGTTTAATATTTACCAATGTTTGATTACTATTTTAGGGTCAAATAGTTATAATTTTTTTATTGATAGGTGTTTAAATAAGGTCAGCGGAGAAGTATTATATTAGTCATAGATTTTACCCGTATTAGAAAAAAAATGCAAATTTAAATGTATGTAGGTACAGTGTACACAATAAGAGAATAAGATTATTGAGCCGGTCGTAATCTGAAAGATCTAACCAATATGTTTCTGCAGGGTAATGTAGGTTAATGTCATATAACCACGCTTTAGTGGGTATGAAAGCCAAAAGGGACGAGTTGTCTGAATGAATTTGCATATAAGATTGGCATGTTGGACCGACTTTATTCTCAAAATATGCATGACGTGGTATACGACTCAATACGTACTAATATAGTGTGATGAGGTTACGATTTACGAACATTAAGGTTGACCAGAAATGAAAGATTTTCGGTAGTTTAAATTTGACAGTCCATTCTAAGTCTTAAATACTCATAGTTTAACGAACTATATTTTAATAAAAGTTAATATAGCTATTTAAAAAAAAAAAAACTAATATTTTTACTATTTAAATGTAAAACAATGTTGTATTAAAATACAGAGTGTCAGAGTGTCCTCCGCCGATTTATTATTTGTAAGTTTCTATAGTTAAATACAATTATTTCATCACCATAATTTAATAAAATATTTTTAATTTAGTTGGCTTAGTTTTTATTGTGATTAGGTATGGTATTTGTTTTTGTAAAGTAAGTATGAAATAATATATTATATAATAATATAAAATATACATATTGACATTTAATGAAGTAAATGCTTTATATAAGTTTAAAATTGTAGTATGAAAAAAAAAATGATTGTTCTAAATGAATAAAAAAATTATTTCAACATTATATCCAATACGGTTTTTACAAAAGTAATAATAAAAACATTACTCAAGATGCTGTTGAACTTTTTGATTTTATTTGAAACTTTTTCAGAATTAAGTTACTAATTATTTGTGGTTAATTAAATATATACCAAATATTGAATATATTTTATTGGTTTAACACAATGAAAATATGAGTAAGTATGAAATGAGCTTTCTTGTATTATTCTAATATTAAAAATTTAAAAATAAAGTAAATAAAATTAATTTTAAAAATAAAATAAAATAGTGTTGCATTTTATATTAGGTAGGTATATGCACAGTTGCACGATACACAGGTTATAGTTTTTATAGATTTCCAACGAACTAATCTAATAACGCATAAATCATTTGTGTTTGTTTAGAAGTAAATAGCTTAAAAGTCATTTCAGATTTTAAGTGGAGTGACATAAATAGAAATTGCTTGACATTAGAAATAAAAGGATATAATTTTTAAAATCTATTATTATTGTGGAGCTAAAGATTTTTATTTTGAAATTTAATAATTATTAAAAATATATAAAAATAAATTAAAAAAAAAAAAAAAACGATGATATGTAAATTATTTATTGTTAATTATAAATTAAATCAACTGAATATTGCTAACCTACAAGGTTTTAATTTTCAAAGTTGTCGTGTGTATTTATTATTTTGATTAAGTAATTAAAAAAAAGAATATTTTTAAATATTACCAGCATCATTTATAAATATTATTAAAAACAATTTTTGTATTTTATCTTTTTCCATTATTAATTATACATTTACAAATCAAAATAGTAAACTATCTAAGTACAATTTGTTATTAAATGAATTTTAAATTCAAAGAGTTATCGACCAACACAATTAGGATTTGAAAATAAGAAGTTATAAAGTTTAATTAATTATTAACTGAATTCAACAGATATTAGAATTGTATGAAATATTTATGATTTGATTGGAACGGTATGATAACGGTATGAGTTAAAAGTATAATGGATTTATTGTCATTTAAGAAGAATTTATAATTCGTGTTTTATTAGAATTCATTTGATTTTTGATTGTTAGCCCAACGGTTTTATGATCGATTGTTGGTAAAATATTTATACAATTTGGCATGTTTGATATTTAATTCGCAATATATACGTACAGCGAGTGATTTGTACAACATTAAACACTCCAAAAGTTGAAAGAGGTTAGCAAACCGAATGAACTCATGTGCCCTTAGGCTTGAAAACTGTGATAATGTTGTTCACAAAGGACTTTACTAGTGATTTTTCGATTATCGGAATGTGGTACAGTAGGTAGAACAGAACAATTATTATAGAATATCTATGTTACTGCAATTAGGTTTGAGGTAATGGTCGTGGACATTTTATTATTCTTATTTCTTATAATCTCAAGCTCGACACACCTAACTAAATGGTTTAATTTAGCTAAGGCATTAGGCATAGGAAATATACGCATTGACTAGGAGAGTATAATAATGATGATTCATTATAATTACCTACCACTGGAAGGAGTGTAGATTGAAAAATAATGTACCTAGTATAATTGTTACCTAACTGCTTTTCTGTACAATTGATGCTCCACAATATCGTTAAAGCTTCAATGTGCTTATTGGCACGGAAAAGCGAGAAAAACGTAGTCAAATTATAAGTGCATAATGAGCATTATTAATTCTGTTTTGAATAAAGTAAAATTAGAAATATTTTTACGCGTATATATGTACGGAAAATGTACAGGTTATTGTAACAATTATATTACGGAATGGTGTTATACAGTACTTATATGTAATAAAGTTTATATAGGTAGTAGGTGATGAATATATTATTTTTTTTAGTTGCGTGTACCGCGATAACAGGGCGAGAAAATTGTTTGAATAGATCAACCGAACGCGTTAGAAATTTCGTCATTACTGTTCAAGCAATGAGAAAGGATTCTGCAGTAATAGTTTGTTAGTCCACAGAAACATCGTTTCAACGCATGTAGTTGATGCACGAAACTATTATAGACTAATGATGATGGACATGTAACGAAACAAAGATTATATACCTAATACGAACATAATATATTATGAATTATTATATTAAAATGAGCGGTATGACCATTTGTCCATAGTATATCGGTTACCGTGTCAAAACTCAACTTATAGTAATTAAATAACAATGAGAAATTGTACACTCTATAGTGTAATATAGACTACTTCTAAAGTAGCTAATTATTTAGTCGTTATTGTATTGTTATTCATTATTTTTATACGTTTTCTATGTTATGTGATCTCAAATGAATTTGTGTTTTTTACTATACACGTGTTTATACATTTTTTTTGTATATATGTATGTTTTTATAGTACTTTTATTATTATATTTGATTTGAAATTATAATTTTAAATGTCTTTTATTTATTTTAGTAATTTTTACAATCAATTTATTTTTTTTAGAATTTCGACTTGGTTAGTTTTTATTATTTTAATTTAAATTTCGATAAAATTGTTGAATAGATATTATGTCATATATCTATGATGTGTAATATTAATATAACAGAAATACATCAGATTATTCATCAATTAAATCAGTTTGAATGGAAATGTTTATTGTTTCATGATTTTTGTCTTTTAATAATGTTGAATTTAGGTTAAATTTTTTTACATTACTACCTTTTTTTACATTAAAATGATCTAGGTACCATAGGAAAAACTAACATTACAAAATATATTTTATGTTTATTCATTATAATGTTAGTATAACATCGGTGGATAATATTTTTAAAAATCACATTGAATTTTGGAGTAATATATTCATAGTAGTGTTCAAAAAGTAAGCTATTATGATTTGTAAATATAAATATTTAATATTTTGTGTATATATTTATTCGCTTATTCACTCACACGAATATTTTAATGATTATAATATTTTATTATTTGAATGCAGTCCGAAGTAGTAAGTTAAACAACACAAAAGACAATTTTTTGTTATACTATGATATTTTATAAATCTTAAGGTTTTTTAGATCAAATACTCCTGACGAGTGACGAGTATTTAAGACGTTAATATTTTACTTTTTTTTTATTGTATTGAATATAAGAAAATAATAATAAAAAAAACAATGATCTAAAACTAACTTTTGTTATGACATTAAGGGATGTAGTCGTCTGTTTAAAACTGTCAACAAGTGTCTTATAGTAGAAATAGGAGCAGGTGTTGGTGTATTATAAGTATAAGACGTACATTTTGATCGATGAAGTAACTATACATTTGATATTTTGATATATTAAATTTAACTACGATTTGAGCGTGACATTTAATAAAAAGTAAAAGTCGTCGAACATGATGTTTGTATATGAATTTATAAAATGGTTAACACCTTAATGGATCGACGAAAAACATGTAAAAAATAATATTATGCATGCACACAACTCTTGAATAACGAGCTTTTATTAGAATGTACACATTTTTCATACATGATTGATAATAAAATATACTTAAATGAAGAAATCACTCTTAGTAACAAAGATTATATAAATTATATGTTAGGTATGGACAGGACAAGTAAAGTCGACTTTACATGGGAAGAAGAAGGAGACTACTTTATATCTGCTATATAAAATTATGTTTGAATGAAACTGATTTTATTATGTGTTAAGTTAAAACAGACTATTAAATGCTTCGAAAAAAAATAGCGAATGTCATAATGTCGTATTAAAAATTTTATGAATACAAAAATATTGTGATGTTAGTAAAATATGTAAGAATAAAAATTATTTATAAAATACATATTAGATCTATACTATAATTAAATTGAACTTTATTTTTTATCATATGCGTATTAAGTACATATTATAATCATGGTTAATAAATTAATAATTAGCATAATTATCGATCATTTTGTAATTGATATTGAAAGTTATGCAATATTCCACCCACAGTTAGTTGTCGATTGATGGATTTTCATAATTTTCGAATATATATTGAGGTCTTGTTGCAGGGTCTTCCTACGTTTTTTTGTTTTATACCAGCAATACTGTTCAACTCTAAAACGGATTAATCAGGCTCGGATTAAGATTTATAGTGCCCATAGGCTGTAAAATATTTGGTGCCCCTATTTAAAAAAAAAAAATTGTACACATTTCTCTACTCGATACTTGAATAAATAATAAAATATTATTTTAGGTTTATTAGCCACATCAATATGTACATTTATATTGTATATAATATAATATGTGAAAACAAGTAAAAACATACGCTGTTGAAAGCGGGTCGATTTTTGGTAGTTTTTTTCGTGAATTTATACCAATAAGCAAAAGAAAAATGTACCCAGAAAACATATTTGAATTTCTTATTTTCTTTTCTAGGTTTTGTAGGAAATGGATTTTCGATTTTTTTTTTTTTTTTTAGTAATACTAAATTAAGATATTGTACATAAATATAATTCATTTGTTGCTATAGTAATTAAACAATACAAAGAGAATAAGGAATTCAATTATGTTTTTAAAATTAAAATCGGACTTTTGGTACGGGGAGAATTTTTCTTTCGCTTTTTGGAATATTCATGTAAAAATTTTTTTTATTGCAAAATTATGTGACATGTGACGGCGCATATATACGTTATTGATTTCCAAGAACCTTAGCCAATCTATCCTTAATTACCTATAGCGTTTGGGGAACTCACGCACACTAATGATCAGTCACAACACATACAGTTACACTTAACTCATGAAGAATATCGAATATTGCCTAAATATAACCCCGTAAAAATGGTTCGCTTTCAACAGCCTTCATTTAAGATTTTATAATTCTAGATATTATATAAAAATATAAAATAACAATGTTATAAAAAATAACACCAGGATAGTATGCGGTGCCCGTGCACTTAAATCCGTGGTTGTGTAGGCTGAAGCCTACACTACTTACGTTTTAATCCGGGCCTGGGATTAAGCTTTGGTCTTAAAGAAAATTTGTATTACTAGGTTATGAGAGGTCTAAAACAATAACTTAAAAATAATTATTTTACATTTTTTTATCCGTGATGTCAGTAGTTAGTATGCCTTAAATCAAATGAATATCAAATTGAGAAAGTTTGGAAATGCTTTTATGTTCTTTACCCATCCTTTAGATTAACTTTTATAACATTGGCGTTATGATTATGAACAGTAGTATGGACTTCATATTGATTTTTTATACATTCGAATAAAATGATGTCTAGAATTATTTTGATGTTGAGTTTCTGCTATGATTGCAGTCAACACACGTTGGTTCTTATTGTACACTAATTTAATATAATCTTACTAATGACCAAATGAAAATCAGATTTATGTGCTACATCGACAACTGCGGTAATATCTTATTATCTGTGACATTTTTGTTTTGGTAAAAATTTTATATTGACATTTTTGCTGATATTTTGACCACGGCATTCGACATTTTGAAGTGACATAAAAAAAAAAATATTACTATTATATAAAGTTTATTTGAATTTTAAATACTATAAATTTATATTTAATAATGTTTAATGCAGATGCAATAGTTTTTTCAAACAAATGTAATTTTGATGGTTTTTAATTATTTTTGAATTAATCTACAATGTTAAAATCACTTTTGCTACCTAACTGTAATAATAATGTTTTTAATAATCAACGTTTTAAATTTTATTTGTTTATTTTATTACAGTTATAAATACGTTTACATTTTATTAATCAAACTTTTGCCTTTGCTTAGAAAACCAATATAAAATAATGTGTATTTATAAATTTGTAATCATTCATTTTTATATATTTTTTATGAATAAAAAATAACATAGAAAAAAAAACTACCATCGAATATCAACAGACCAAAAAAGGAATGATTACATAATGTATATATATTATATAAATAATACAATTAAAATACTATAATTTGGTCAATATGCAATATCAATTTTTATTACGTTTCGTCAAATTGTTTGTATTTGCAATATCATAAAATTTACGACGTAAATGATTGGACATTAGTAGCAAAGCAAAACATAAACAATTGTGAATGTTTATTTAAATACTTATGTTAACTTAAGTTATTTAATTGATATTTTCAAACCTAAAATAACTGTTATTGAAACCAAAATTTTATTAAAATATGGAATTGAAACCTAATAAAATATTTTTATTTCAGTTTCATAGGATTTATTGATCCCCATAAAAAGTCTGTTTTGGAATAATGTTTTTATTGATTCCACTAGTTATTGTGCATAATATTTCTAATACTCTTTAAAAGGTTTGTATAATTTTTTTTTCAGTTTTTAAATTAAAAAAAAGAGGTATACATTAGATATGCATCTAAAATTATATGTTAATATTTTCAATTAACTAATCTAACATAAGTCATAATCCATTTATTTTTTAGTCTATAAATTATTTGAAAGAAGGTAGTAATATTATGTTATAAAATATAATATTATAAAGTCAGTAAAATAATTAATATAGTTCAACAGTCATAATATTAGTATTTATGTGTATATGTATATATTAACAAAATATAAAATATATATTAAAAATTTTAAAACAAATAAAAAATGTATAATTACCTAATGATTTTTGATAATTCTGGGACACATGTCAATAAACTTTGAATTATTTTATCATTAAAATTGTTTGATAAATTTTAAAGTAGTTTTTATATATTTATAAAAAGAATAATTTTTTTATTAATTTTATTCAGAAGACTAACTAACTACCTATCAGTTTATATATTTGTATTTCAAACGTGTATAATTGGAAAATGTTGGGATAATTTTGTAAATTAAGAGTATAGTTTTGAATTGAAAGACTCATAGAGTCATAGATTTATATTTTAATATACAGTATTTAGTGGAATTGATAAAAAAAAATCAGCGGAGGTTAGGTTGGGTTAAATATCCCATTTTTTAAGAACTAAAATTAAAAACTAAAATTAAAATCAATAATTTAAGGTATAGGTTGTTCGAGATTTTACGAGATTAAATTTGTTTTGTTTTTACTTAATATTCATTTAAACGTATCCAATGCATGTCTTGTATTTATATACTTATTGTTAATACATCGTAAATTAAATTATGTTATACACTAAACAAAAAATTACTCATAACCATTAACATTCTGTTGATTACATTGCGATTAGATACGCAAAAAACTCCATCAAATTAACTCATTATATAAATTACTACCATCCAACAAAACTCTAATAAAGGTAACAATTTAAAAACAATTCCATCTCAAAATCAACCAACTTCTAATGATATCAACGAATCTCTCAACATCTCAAATGTACCAAAAGAAAATCACTCGTTAAAAGTTTTGCAGAAACAATACCTAGCTAATTCTGTATTCCCTAAAATTAATTAAGATATAATTATTAATTCAATTGACGGAATTAAACAAATACAATATATCATCGTACTGAATCACATTAGTACATTACTGAAGCAACGAACAATATTTATTCTTTGCGCAAATCTAATAATAGATTTACAATTTTTTTTTTAATCAGCAAATAGCCGATGACGTAATTATTAAACCATATTACTTACGTAATATTTTATCAAACGTGATACCCTGTTATTCCTAATATTATTATTGAAGCGCTCGACAATGTTGAGATTAAAATAACCATCATCGCAGTATTAAAGGCTGGTTTTTAGCTTGATAAATTTTGTCATACAACAAGTTTCCGTAGGAAATTATTTATAAACGTTGACGACTTTTTGAAACTTGCAAGTTCAATCCCCGGCTCGATTACGGGTTCCCGAGATAACACTACACATCGAATATTCGTCACTGATGATACAGTTACCTGCTTCCTGTTTAAACAAACTTGTCACCTGTTCTTATATAAATATATCAATTTAACATTAATACTACTGGGCACACTATAAGGAGAGCAAATTAATTATAAAGTGTCATGTATTCAAGATAGCAATAATAAATTATTACAGAACGAAAAATACGTAGAAATAATGTATACTCAGGAATACCGTATGCTTGTTAGTTACAACAGAACTGCTCCATAGTCATATTTATCACCATTATGTTATATTTTTACTGCCTTAACACTAGGTACAGTTGAAGACTTAGTTGCAAAAAATAAAAAAATCGATTGAATAAATAATGGTTCTAAAAACTCTAAAACCCAATAAAGATTTAATTTTTTGACGATAAATACAAACAAATTGGACAAACAACTCGAATCAACAACGACAATTTTTATCTAAAACAATGATAATGGTCTTATTACGTCTAAATACATTTTATAAATTTATTCAATCAAAAATATTAATATGGATGTATTATGAAAAAATATCTAATCTAACCTAATTGATTTAAATATAGTTTACTAAAAGTGGTCAAATTTTTAAAATAATGGAAAAGCAGTGACCAAAATGAATAAACTATCTAATCAATCACTTAAAATTACTAAATACTAACCAAAAACAGCATAAATAATAAAATTGAATAAATTTTAAATAATTTTGAACTCATTATCATCATTTGTTTTTTTTTTTAAATTATTACTTGTATTTAATTTTAAATTAAGCTAATAACAATGATAATTGTTAATGCCTGAACAAATAATAATAATAATCAAAATACAATTTATAATTTTTTTTATAAATAATATTCAAAGAGTCATTTAATACATTTTTTTAGTTAAATGATAAACTATGAATGTATGTTGTAGTTTCGTCTTATAAATTTCATACATTGCATAAATAATATTTTTAAATTTAAGTAAATAATAAATATATACATAATATTTATTTGTTGTAGGTATATATATTAAATTCGTTTTTACTAGGTATTTATCTTATTATGATATAATGCGACTTAATAAATTCTTTTGATTAGTAGATAAAAAAAAATAATAGAGCAAATTAAATTAATCCTATGTTTATATTTTTCAGTGGAAGAGAGACCCAAACATTCGGTAGTGAATAGAAATCCACCAGGATGCCAAGCAAGTCGAAGGATATCAAGAACGAGCAGGAGAAGCAGTTCAATTGGCTGCAGATCGTTAATGATCGGAAGACGATCGTCTGCTGGCCTACTAGCTTGGACTAGTTGTCAGGATCCATCCAGGGTAAATACCTACAAATTTAGTGACTATCTAAAAACAATTACATCAAAAGCTATTTCATTCATTCTACCTATATTAGTTTTTCAATTTCAGATTTTATTCTGCTTTTATATATGGGTCTTTGTATGTACTTATAGCTTTTCCTATAAATTACTTTTTATAAATTTGGATTTTGTTTTGAATTTTTCAGTCTGTCTTTATAAAGTATTTGTTGATATAATATGATATATTATTCATAATATGTTGCATATTGGTAAAAGTCAAAACTATGTTACTCAAAGGTTTTAATCCATATAAAAAAACTGTATAATATTATTTTATATGATTAATGCTAAGAGATATAAAATATGATGTTTTTCGTGACTTTCAAAAGTTATTAGACGGAAAACAAACTGGTCATTTAAAATATGAATATAATTAATGTTGATTACGGTATCTCATCTACTATAAATCATTGACTTAATCCTTTTTAGAAAAAGAAAAATTGTAAAGAACTTTATGTAGAATAATAAGTCGTTTTAACTTAATTTTCCAAAAAGTAAATCGTTCCATTTCGAGCGGAATCACATAGCCTTACGTGATAATAAAAACCGTTAACCGAAACGAGATCATCCGTATTCTTGTGTTTAAAATCTATGTCACAAAGTCAACGAAAATAAAATGTAAAAAACTTCATACGCTATATAAGCGCAAACAGTGCGTATAATCGTGTTCGGCGTGAAAGTCATTAGAGGTAATCCGTTTTGTTAAACTCAGTGGCCTTCTCATTAGCTTTTAGAACCAGGAAAACCAGGCATAGTTTAAGACTATAAGCCTTTCCTGTCCCGGTTTTCACTATAAAGATACCTACCAAGACACTAATGAATTGCAAACCTTGAGACGTTTTCAATACTGAGAATGATGTCGTATCAATCATGATACTCTGGAAGTCTGGCGTAAACATGCTGACATCTTATGAATGGACGCGAGAATGTAGCTCAAGGGTAAACTTTGATCGAAACATAAAAACCTTTATAAATCTAGAAATAATACTATGTAAATATCACACAGGGTAAAATATTTTTTTAAAAGTTTAAAAAAAAGTTTCCGGTTACATATTATTGTTGTTAAAATGTTATAGTATGTTATATGTATGAAACATTATAACTTGTGAAATATAATAATACATCCTGGACCATTGTATATTATTTTTGATGTATTATGTTATGTTTTAATAATGATGTTAATGAAATTAGTTGAACAGTATTTTTCATTTTAAGAGTGTGTATGTAATTATCTAAAAAAAAAAAAATATACTCATAACAATACGTCATTCTTTATTTTTTAATTTAAGGTATTAATAACAATTTTTATTTATTATAAAATTGTATTATGCCGTATACAAGTTACATTATCAATATTAATTATTGGTTAAATCCATCTAGATTAATTTAATAATTTAATTAATTTAGTCATAACATATTATCGTGAATTGCTTATAATTATCAACAAAGAGTGAAAACACATACCGTACGATATATGAACAATTCAATACACATAATATTAACTGCAAATAACTATAATAACTAGAAATCGTGTGAAATAATAACAATGACGCCTATAATAATATATTCAGCAACGCATTATATCGCAAATAAACATAATTTATCGACGGCGAGTATGACTTGCCTGCAGGCCGTTTGGATATTGATTATAATATTATTATTTTATTCCGTCACCAAACTCATAAACGAATATTACACCGTCTCTGACGGTTATACAATATTAAACTCTTTTCAATTAAATATATTATTTAAAAAATATAAAAAGTTTTACAATGCCAAACGTTACGGGTAATTTTCTTCTAGGAGGTGTGGGAAATAATTAAATGTGTACCTACTGTCATAGTTAACGTTATTGTCTCGATTCTATTTAATATATTGTATTGAAACATATTGACTTTTTAATGCCTTGAAGTATACTTTATACCACTCCTATATTTAGTTATTAAAATTATAATTAACAAATGGAATGAGTACGTATATAAAGTATATGATATTCTTGACAATTGTTTCAATGACATATATTGTATGGGTTAGATATTATGTCTAAAGTCTTAAATATAATAAGAGCATATATACCTATTATATATTACAATATTTAGGTATATAAATGTAATATGCGTTGAGCTCAGTGTATTAAGTGTTTATGGCACCCATATAATACTAATATAAATCGTAAATTTTCGAAAGTACAATAAGAAAACAAATATCGAAGGTGGAATGTTGCCACGCGTTTAAACATACGAATTTATATTTGCGTGTACGAGAGCCAAGTTTGGATTCGTCGGAGGAGAATTCGTCACGGATCGCAGTGGCAGTGAGGGCACAATAAACGCGACGACCCGCCACTGGAAAAAAAAAAAAGATTAAATAAAAATGTCATGCACGGTTTATAATATGATTATTATCACACGTCGACCGTTATGTTGTATCATCACGTCGGTTGGTGTTTGAGTATGTTGTAATTTCAACCGATCGACACGTCACAATATCGCAGCATCTGTCGATCGTTGCCGTTTATAATAATATAGGCTCAGCATATATAGTTGATGAAGGCGTCTTTTAGGGACGCTGACGCGGAGTGATCGCTCTATCCTTGTGTCTTTTTTTCTATGGATAAAAATACGATGACTGTATTTACGTTTGTAATAAATTCTCTTGTTCTTTCTTCTTCAATTTTCACGGTAATTTTTTTTTTGTCCAGTATAATTATTCAATTGCGATTAATCAACTGTATGATGGTTAAAAAATAGTGAATTTTAAGTTATACGAACAATTAAATGCTCAATTAGTTATGCAAAATTATAATCGTTTAAAAATAAAATCTTTTTTTTATCGTAATTATTTATCTATTGTTGCAAGTTATTATTAATTATCAATATAATATAATTTTGTACAATTGAACGGTAGAAAATAGTCTTGTGATTTTTTAGATTAGGGCGTACCAGTATGTATCGGACAAATTTGCAATAGTCTATATACATATTGTAAAATTATATTAATGTTTAAAAATGTCTTTAAATAGGAAAAAAAAATTAATTGATTTTAAAATTGTTTCCCTATTAATTTTAAATATAATAATAAAAAAAAAAAAAAAATGAAAATGAAAATTCCCAAAAAAAAAATCTTGGCCTGGCAGTGGTGAATAATTTTAAAGTGCTTGGCTAGGGAAAGATTAATATAATATCTGTAGGTTCAGAACTTCTCTATTTTTTAAAACAGTCCCATAATAGAAGTAATCGATATATGGAAAAAACTTCAAATTAAATGATAGTATTTATTAGACAATGGTAAAATGTCTATCTAACCTACCGCAACCTATTCAATAGATACTTTTTATGTAAATTTTATTCATTTTTCCAGTGTCTATTTATGTAATAATTTATAATATTATATTAAATCTAAGCTATTAGTTGTTAGTGTTAGGGAAAGCTGGTATTATGTATATTACTTTAACTATTTTAGTATACGTAAACAATTTTATTATTTACCTACTTATATTCAGTTAACTCTTGTGGTTGTTATGGATACCAATCTTATCAGTGTATCGTAAATATAAAATATCCACAAGGGGAAATCAATTACTATAGTAAGTATCGATCGTATAGTTCATTTATTTTTTATGTAATTAATTGTTTGTAAACATATAAATATTAAATGAGTAAAGAGAATACATTCTATGGACGTGTTCACTTCTGGTTTTTGCTATGTAGTTAATAGACCTATAATAAAAAATAAGTAAAATAGGTAATATTATTAATCTTACACTGTTCGATAACATTTTGAGTATGATCCTAGATAATTATATTTTAAGGATTGTTAATTTAAATAAAATTATTGTTACATAGTATTGTGTTAAAATAAACGATTTTAAGTGTAATCGTGAACAAGTATTTAAAAAAAAAAAAATGTGATATGACATTAGAAATAATAATAAAATATATGTAATTTTAAATGCACTTTTCAAAAATCTATCGAGCCTATTTTTAATGAAATATTAAAATTATGATATAATTATTTACTAAACTATTCTGAGTTTACAACTTGAAAATAAAAAAAATTATTTTTCAAAAATTATTGTCCTGCTGTATTACGCCATTTATGTCATATACAAACAAGTCCAATGTGTCGACGAAATAATGTTATAGTTTTTAACATTACGTGATAGAAATTTGCACAAACTCAAATAAATCAGATGTATGTCTAACATTTCAATCTCTGTTAGTGACGGATGAATTATTGAATTTTCATGAACAGTGGAAGTTATATATTTTATAGGTCAACAACTAAAAATACTTTTCTGTTCGTCAGCATTTCCCAAAGTATTTAATGTAACTATTATATTTTATAGCTTGTATGATGATTTTATTTCATAAAATAAACATTAGGTTTTACGTATATTGATGCTATTTCAATATTCTAATTTTAATATTTATAAATCAGTAAATACTAAATATAATATATTATGTAATATCCGACATAATGTTTATCCATTATTTGGTGTTAGTGTATATAGAAAAACAATTACATACGGAAATCTATCTACTCTATAGGTATGATATGTACATATTATATACTCAGATTTTATTTTTTAAGCAATTATTTACATTATTTTTAAAGTCACGCGATCTGGCTTAATTCATTACAAAGACGGGATATCTATTTTATTTTACTTATGTTCAGAGTCGATTGAATAGTACCATGGTTAATATTTTCAATGAATTTAGTTAAATCTATAATATTATAGGTATAAAATATGTCACTGGGCCTAAAGGTCAACTATTATAATATAATTTGCTTTCAAGATATTGATGTAAAACACTTATCTTTAATAGGAGTTTAAGATTGATTTAATGTATATTTTTTTTTTAGATTAATATAATTTGAAATTTGAATACAATGTATTATTAAATAGTTTCAAAAGTTGTTTGTTTTATGAATAGCATCTATAGTTAGAAAGTTCATTGAAGGAGCCATGTTTGATTTTCTCATTAATTTCTTTAAACGCTGTAAAAATTACTGAAACCCATTGAAAATTGTTGTAAAAAATGTAAGTAGTATGGTTTAAACTGAATTTAGCCCAAAATGCATTTATTTATCATTAATATCTATGTTATCTACTAAGGTGAGCGAAGCATGATGAGTGCTACATATTAGATAGTTACAATCTACTGTATCCATTAAAAAAAAAAAAAAAAAATCATTATTATTATTATTGGTAAAATTATAATTTTTTAAATAGCATTTTTAATAACTAGTAGTAATGTATATTGCTAAATTAATTATCTGCAAGTACTGGTAAAAAATATAAATTACACAAAGAAACCCTAAAAAAGTAGATAATCTAGTTTTTAATGTTGAAACTTTATAAAAGCTTTTGTTAAGACATTTTGAATGAAAAATATATAAAGGAAATACACAAACTTCACTGTCATATGAACGATTAATCAATATTCGTATTATTGTAATTTCAACAATGCGTATGTACTACGTTATAATGTGTTTTCGAGACCAGCATGTGTAAGCTTCGATTAAAATAAATGTATAGCATATCTCTAACAATAAAATTAGTATAATTTATGGTTAAAAAGTAAAAAAGGGTAAATTTAATTTAAATTTGTAAAATGTGATATTGAGATCGACTAACGTGTTACTGAAAGTACTTACATTACATTATGTATATTGAATGTGGAATAAAAATAACTTATTGATGAAAAATTTAATAGAAATATTAAATATTAACTTTACATACATGTATAGACTATAGACATACATTTATGTAATAAGTAAGAAACGTAGTTTTGCAAACATTTACAAAATCAAGTTATCCGTAGATTCTCATGGAAAAACCTTCTAGAAATCGATCGAAATTATTAGAATAAATCAAAACATACTGTTAACCGGTCAAATCCTCTTTTAAAAATCAACCTTTTTATGTATAAAAATGGTATTAGGAATAATCAAATTTAATTTTTTTGAATTTTACGCTTAAGTGTAGGTACTATTGCCGTATTAATTAACAAATATTATAAATAAAAAGTACTTTTTTTATGGTATGCCAAAAATTCAAAAATATGTTCTATTACCTTGTTTTAGGAATAGAAGAATAAACTAAGAAATCCAAAACGTACTAAATTAATGAAAATAGTAAGTTTTGGATCATTGTACATTTTTAAATGACAAATATTGGTATACGAGTATACTCGTACTTAAAAGTTAATATGTATATATTTTTTTAATTCACTATAACTCATTATAGGTACATTGCATTTTATTGGGCTTCAATTAACTTACATTGGTTATAGAAGAGGAGGTACAGAAAATCGCTTCTTCTGAAAAATTAGTATTTTGACCATAGCATGTTATGGATTTACATTCCTCGTACATATATAAAAATATATATACAGAGTATATCTGGAAAGATGAAGTCATTTAAATGTAAAATTATCAAATCTTCCAGATAATATTCGCCATGTATTTATTTCCTAGTATTATTATTAATTTATATTATACGGAATTATTGTCATGCTATGTGCTTTAGAATATTGCTTTATAGTAGTTTATAGTTATATATATATTTTTACTTTACAGTGTGATTTATTCATCAGTCATCATATAAATTATATGTAATATTGCAATATAATAAAGTATACTACTGAATTTGGCACATTATGTAATATAATATTACGTAATAATCATATGTTGAATGTTCTTTTGTGTATTAATATTTTGTTATACTTTTAAGTTTTATACATCTAACGTTATTTATCAAATTTGTACATATGTTAATGTTGCAATGTTATTTTTTGTTTAATATATGAAATTTTCAAATATAAAGCCCTTTTATCATGAATAATTTTAAACTGGAATACAAAATAAATTTATATTGGGAATTTTGATTAAAAGTCGTGTATTCATTATTTACAATAATCATAATTAATCATAATAGTTAATTTATTATTTGAATTTTTTTTTTAAAGAGAATTTAACATGTTTTGAATAATTATATAAATGTAGTAATATTTTATATGCTGTTTTATTTATGTTTATAAAAATATTTATTCATATTTATATTTATTATAGTATTCAAAACACTAGGTATTTTATTTTAAAAACCAAATAGATTTTGTAACATATTATTAGTATACACTGTATACAGGAAATCATTGGCTTTTGGTTTTCAAAAAAATAAAGATACATTATTTTGAAAATCAAACGATTTAAATGGATGTTCAAACACTGAAGAAACCACGTACTCAGCGTTTATGCTCATCGTTGGATCGAGGTCATTGCGTTTTGATTTTTGGCATTCTCCGAGGCCCAGAAAATAAGCTAATCTATATGTTAATTTGGTTTAACTCAATATAAAGCAACATCTTACCTTAAAGTCTTGTTATGTCAGTGTATTTTTGTATTTATATAACAGAATATTACATTTTATGCACGCTGTTTATCTTTTGTCAATCTCGATTTTTTTTTATTCAGAATTTATTGATAATATTTACTATTTAATAATAAAATCATTTAAATCTAATATCTAATCTGTTTACAAACATTATTTACATCTATTGATTTAATGGCAATTTCATAAATAAAGATATGTTATGTTGAACGTCTTAAATAAGTTGAAACGAGTTGCATAATTAATGTCTATGAAATAATTCAGATGGTCTATTGTATTGAAACAGAATTCTTTTTTTTCAAACGAAAACTATTTAAAAAAATTATTTTTGGGAGTTAATTGAAATTTGAAAGAGTAGTTTTGTGTTATTAAACTTTATGTACAATATATTTTATGTAATAAAGATAGTAGTATATTATATATTGATTAAATATCTATAGGTAACGCTTATGATGCTTTGAAGATAGTTATTACCTAATATTTATATATTTATTATACAAAAATAGTTTATAATTTGTAAATATTATCTTAGCATAATAAGTAATAGAATAAATTCATTCTTCTTCTATCTTATTGTTGTTGTGAAACTGTTTTCTAGGATTAATTAATACGTTTAATACATAAATAGCTTAGTAACTAAAAACTACTTATTTGAATTTTAATTAAGATACATCAACGTTTTCAAAAAAATCATCTGCTTAATAATTTACAAAAAAAGAAGAGATTTGATTTGAAAAATTATTTTTATTACCATAGAATACTCTCTTCAATGATATAAATATCATCTAAGTATCTTAAAATATGAATTAAAAAAGTACTGATGTACTAAAAAATTAAATAAAAAAAAAAAATTAAAATTAAATTTACTTTATTTTAGGATAAAGGGAGGGGTGAAGCAAGTTCGGGAATTCATCCTGTTTACAAGATGCCTGATTTGATTTCTAGACCACAATTCACGCAATGCTTTTTTTTTATTTTATTCAACCTTTATATTTGTGTTGTAATTATGTATTATAAATTTCATAGATAATAATTTTAAATTTAAGTAAATATATTTACTGTACATATTTTAAACTCGTTTTTACTATCTATCTTATTATAATAATGTTAGTAATAACTATGATGTAATGTGAGTTAATACTTTCTTTAAATTATTAGATAAAAAAAAAAAAAAAAATCCGATGTTTATATTTTACAGTGAAAGAGAGACCCAAACATTCGGTAACCTTTATTTGTGTTATTTTGCTAACTGTTAAATGAGAAGTTAAAAAATAAAATTCCAATTAGAGTTTTGCATGCAATACATAGCCAAAATAATTATATTACTATACTAATTAAACATAAAACTATGTAACGAACATATAAAATAATACTTGTTGAAGTACTTAAAAATACCAGTAGATTTTTATTCAAATGCAATTATTTCTCATATACTTAACATACTATACTATACGTACTTTTTAATTATGTTCATTACAATATTATTTTTTTTATAAATTTATAATATAATGTTCAATATTAATCTTAATAGCTGACTTCCGATCGAGTTATGTTATAAAACAAATGTAATTAAAATGTTCTAATAGGTAAATAGAAATATATTTTTGATTAATCGCACAAATCATATTTATTATTTAATAAGACAAATAAAATATCAAATATTAAAATAAAATAAAAAATTGTGTTTTGCCTCAATTATTCTTGTCTAATAATGTGTAATACAATGTGTTCTTTAAAACACATTCGATTAATTGAATTTTAGATTAATAATATTTTCTGTTTGATTATAAACCATCAATCAAATAATAATTATAATAATAATAAATGTTTATTTAACCTTTGATGATAATAATATAATACAATTTAATACGCACCATTAAAATCAAAAAATTATGAATTATTTGAAAATCAAGAATGAAAATTGACAAAATCTCAGATGGTATCAATATATCGATTATTTTAATTGAAACGCAATGTTAAAACGTGAAAAGTAATAAAAACTCTCTTACGATCAAATAAATGACTAACGCGTAATTGCTATCGTTAATTGTATAAAATGTAAAATACAACTACGAGAAAACAGCTTATTATAACAAATGCATTATGAACACTCGTAGGTGTAGTATTCTATGGCATTTTATATCGGTTCAACGAAAATAACACATTCCGATGTCATTGTTTATTGCCAGCAAATTATCCTAAATACGATAAACCATTATGCAAGTACAATAGTACATACATTGTACGTCAACAGAAATATTTCGTGAGGGGTTTTAACAACAAATGGTAATTTCAACAACCAGAATGTTTAGATTTATTATTGGAAAATATTGCATCAAAACAATCGAGTCATTGATATTTGATAATTTATTTAAGCTTTTTTATTTCGTGAACATCGCAGTAACCAATTATTATTAATTAGTTTTTTCCGAATAAAAAAGTTTATTCCATGTATTTGACATAAAAAAAAAAATAACGAGATATCGATATAAACAAAAATAAAATGCCGGCTTATAATATTTATTTTGACGCGCCAAGCGATGTTGCGGTTTCATAAAAGTTGTACAGTAAAATTATTTAACCAGAACATAATTTTAGTGGAGTAAATGTATTATATTTTAAAAAAGAACAAACAAAATAATGAGAATATATTTTTTTTAATTATTATTATTCCAGATACATTAAGTCGTGTAAATAATCACTCTCTAGTTAATTTTTAAATGAAAAAGGAAAATTTTTTGTTTGATACATCAATTTAACAACATCAAAACTAAATATTTTCTCATCTAGTGCTATATAATATGTTTTGCAATTTTTTCGTTTGATAATTTTCATAAAATGTTCTATGATCGTAAGAATTTTTTTTAAATTCTATTTATTCGATATTTGTTAGTTAAGTATTGTTTGTTAATTTAAAAATGTACAAATTTGAAGTATACTGATTTAATATTATCATTTGTTATTATCAAAGATAAAAATAATAAATATAATGATTATAGGCTCAGTATTATCGTCACGTAATCTCAAGTATAGACGAGCATACATATTGGTATGGCTAAATAATTAGGTTTGTTGGTAAACCGACTCAAAATCCTTAGCGGATAGCATCACGTATCAAGTCCCATACGAAATATATTGACATAATTATAATAAATGCATCTAAATTCAAAATCAAAAATCTTCGAGAGTCTCACAATTCTTTAAACATTGTGTAGTAAATATAAAAAATAATAATAACTTTACACACTTAAAACTATCTGATTCTAAAAATATAAATTAATTTAACAATTATTTTGAAAATCAAAATAAGTAATTTTTTCCAGTAAATTTGTATCAAGGAATGCGGTATTTGAATGTTACAATGTATAAAATTCATTAAACTAAATATTTTGAGAAATCGTGCAGAGTTCTTAACTATCTTATTTTAGTCATACCTTATAAGTACCTATCGTATATGGTACATACATTATAAAGTGTTTCGGATTATTTGTCTTCGTTTATCGTCGACAATAAATTATATAAACCCGCCAGCCTTTTGTTCGGCTTAAAATTTACATAACTATTTGAACAGTTCATGGATATTACAGTAATTTAACTTTGAATATTTTTATATAAAATAGCTATGTAACTTTGTTTTGTTTAGAACCACGATGATAAAAATGTGAAGTCTAAGTAAACCAAAAAATAATATATAAATGATTAATCATGCTTTTAAAATAATAATACAATATAAAATAATTTTTCAAAATAATAATTAGAAGAAAGGTTGTTGACCAACGGCAAGAACAAAAAGGGTCAGCAAATTCTATTTAAAATGTTATAGTTTATTGTTTTTACTCAGAAATTGCAATAGTCGATATGTCGATCTGAGTTGACGTTGACGGTCGATGCTTGAGAAACGTAATAATTGGTCTAGTAAAGTAAGAAAAGTATTCTGAACCACGTTGTATCTATTAGTACGTGGAAAAGTTTCAAAATGTAATTTTCCAAACTATTGGAAAAATATTTAATGATGTGGCGCAATAATTATTAGAAACTTTAGATGTATTCTTGTACGAGTTGAGACTTGAGGATCTACAAAATTATGGTTCTATACTTTAAATTTTTTGCCGGAGCTGCATTGTATTGTATGTCAAAAAATGGATGTTTTTTTTTAATTTTCAATATTAAATATACTTTGATATTACCAGTTAAATTATGTTAGTTGTATCTTTCTGCATGCAGTAGTGGAAGTAATCCATAAACTTTGGATGTTCAAAATTCAAATCACAAAATATTTCATATTTGATAAAATATATTGATATTGTTAAATAATAAAAATAAAACCATAATATACTACATTATAAGTTCTGTTCAATTAGCAATAAAAATGCTTTTAAACGTGGCCACTAATCGTTGTTGTGGAATGTTTGAATGTGTTTAATTATATAATACTAATACAGTAATACAATATAATAAAACTGTATGTCATTGTGATCGTGGATAATTATAATTCATAATTAAAACAAATAGCTAGTTATATTGTGTGTTGTAAAGTCTACGAACATTAAAAAACTAAAGAAATATTTAAGATTAATATATATACATATAAATCGATTTATCTTATTCAAAAGTCTCTACGTATCTTAACCCATCATTAAGCAAGAAAATTCAATTGAATAACTATTGGAAGCTTAAAAAATGTAATGTTTAAAATGTACAGTCCATTAAAATGTAACGGGGACATACAAATTGAATGAAAATTAAATGTCCTCAGAAAAAAATAAATACATATCGGAGATTTAAAATACTTCTATCAATACGTCAAGTATCAATAAATAGTGAATTAGTAGATACCTAGAAAAGAATTAAAGTATACTTAAAAAAAATAGCTTTGTTCGTATGGTTTTACCATACTTAACATGTAATCGTAATGTTAATATGAATTTCAACAAATTCGTTTGCTATGTTTTGAAATTGTAAGATACGTTTAATTTTTGAAAATTTTAAACTTCACGTACAGCAATAACGCATCATACAATATTTAGCTTGTAATAAATATTTTTAACGTATTGTTTTATATGTTTATAATATTCTATTTTATAATTAAGTGGATGATAAATGAATAATCGTTATTCAATATTTTACATAACTAAAAATTTAAATTACTGCAGTAATATAGTGATTTATAGTTTATGTTTCATAATATACGAGTACATGAATTGTCTTACTTAACATTCAATTTGAAACAAACGGAGTGGCGTTTTATCAAATATCTTCATTTCCATCCAATTGAATTATAAAGTTTATTTTATTAATGTTAAAAAAGAACAGAACGCGGCATATTCTTCGTTTACACAACTCTGTAGAAACTCTTAGTCGTGATTTAAAGCCGGACACCAAGGAATAAATTATATTGGCAGTGAAAACTTTACCAGCCCTAGTGTTGTATATGCGTGTGGGCGGTGAAAAAGAAAGAGGGTTTGATTCACGAGTAAACGTTTCAAACCAGAGCCAAATATTCGTATGAATGCCAGTGTATACCCATGGGCGCGCGCGTGTGTGTGTTATATTTTGATTTTTCCAGCCGTTAGGGAGATGTTTTTGGTGTAGGTTTTTGTTCACCCCACTCTGAGATTTAAAAAAATAAAACTAATCTAAACTTGTCGCGTGAGAAATTCCTTGGAGTTATGAAAACCGGACGAGTGACTGTTCTCGATTTATTGCGCGCTCTTGCATAGCACATATACATACACGCGCACACTAGTTGTCATGAATTTTTTAGTGCGTAAAATTAATCTTTTTCAGAGATGGACGGTGTTTATCGCACACGGTCCGTAAAATAAATATCAAGTAAAAAGAGCGTTTTAAAAAAAAAAGACTAGGGCACTATAAGTATATGTGTATTGTGTATACGTGATATTGATATATACATAACGGTACTACTTAAAGTCAAACTTTTGTAATCGTTTTTGAGTCTTTCGTGTCTTTGAATGATTTCTCATTCGCCTTTCAAGTATTTTGTATTATATACATTTATGTTTTTGAAACGATTTTCTTTTTCATTTCAAGCGCCGTATACAGTGATTAAACACCTAGATTAGGTCGAGAAACAACAGTAATAAAATAGTTAAATGACATACAATTATTATCATTATCAAATAATGAAACAATCGGCAAAAAACTAGTCGCAGCACCGCAAATCGTAATGAACCAGACGTAACTGGGTCGCGAGGAAATAAACTAGATTTTTTCTATCTGTTTATTATTATTATTGTTGTTATGTCATTTCATTCTTATATTATTATCTTTCGTCGTATACAAAACGCTGTGTAGTATATCATACGGTATTCATGCGGGACTTATTTCACAGAGAAATACAAGTGCATGAATCACCATATCCAAAGAATTTGTAATCGGATGAATGCTGTTTGCCCATACAATAAGACCGTATCGAGACCATAGAGCAAAATATCAGATGTCTCTTCGTAAAATAAGACGTCGTTTTTAACAATAGCGTTTTCTGTATAATCCGAACACAATGTACATGATAATTTAATCGAGTATTATGACGCATGTACCTACCGTAAAATGTATGATGCACGACGATGAATTTAAATTAAATTATTTAATTTCCTTTTTTGTGGTCTGGCCTGGAAAAATGTATTTCTTCTATCTAGACACTCGAATTGATAAATATAATAGCCAATGGAAAATCGCACATCTACGAAACGGTCGTATAATTTTCTGTTATACACCGTCATGTATAATGATATAAATATAATATAAAACGTATATAGGGTTGGTGTACTTCAAGGTGTTTATACCATATCAAGCAGGGATTGTATAGCTACGTGGTCTGTTATACCGTGTCCTAAAGTTGAGCTCATCTTAACTCTGAAAATTTCCCGGTAGATAATGGTTTGTGAATGATACCGCAATCACAACGGTCAATCAGAATTCCATAGATTACACACTATATGACGTACGTTGTAAAATAAGTTATAACATATTATATAGGTAGGTAACCGAATCAATGTCATTCAAATAAATGATTCAAACACATTGGAGATTTATAGTCTTTTGCGTTTGAATATTATATATTTATAGTATACAGGTTGCTTGTTTTAAAATTTATTTTTGAAACATTTCTCGATGATAAATCAATATACCTAGTAATATAACAAACCAACGAGTAAATTACATGGTTTGAAATCAATGTGATTAATTATTGGCAAGAGACTTATAATATGTTTATAGCATTATAATAATTGATAATATTAATCATCGTGAGTTATTATATTGTTTAAACACATTTTTATCAGATGAAATTTTCGTTCAGTTTTGTATTATATATATATTACAGGATGTTGACTTTTAGAATTTTGATTCGATTTATTTTGAAATAATTAACAATCATAAAAACTGCAGACTTAACATTTTTAGTTTTATTAATTTTACAGTTTTTCTTAGCGGTAAAAACTTATTTGTCGAAAAAAAAAATCTTAACCAATTTACACCATATTTATAATTTACCATATTCACCTGATCATGTAGTTTGGCAAGTTCTGACACGAAACATAGCCTGTGAATGGTTAGAAACATATTATGTTAGTTCTTTGAGGGAAAAAATGTGATGTACTTAAGTTCTTGTACGAACAAAAATATAACAAGTACAATTATAACACCAGATTAGTCTTTTGTTTTACAGTGACCCCATCAAGCGATCATTGCTAAAAAAACTTTTTTTTTCCGTTCTTATTTATAGGAGATGACAAAAAAAAATTTTCTATTTTGCTACATAATTTTTCTTAGTTTTATGAAATTTACTGACTTAGGCATAAATTATAATACCTATATAAATATTATCTTTACCTAGTTTTCGATTCTAGCTATGCCTTTGTGTTATAACAAGTAGCAACAATCCAACATAATATCCGTACTCTAATAACATGTATATTATATAATATATGGCGCGGATTTTGTAGCAAATGCTATTTTTAAAGGAGTGTGATGGAAAGATAATTCTTATATATAAATACGTTTTGAATCGTTCTGATTTCAATGAAGTAAACTTTTTTCCACATAATGTGTTTTTTTTTTTGTTGCTTTTTTCCATTTGGTGCTTTTTTCTTATTTTTTACATGACTTTCATGAGAATGAATCATTGACATATTTCTACGTATATTATATTTCAACTATATATTATTATAAAATTAGAAAAAAAACAGTATTAAATGGAGGACTGATAAGATAACTAGGTAGGTATCACTATTGTCATGGAACTGTAGTAAATTATCGTAATCACAGTTATATTTACGACTAAAAGAAAGGGAAAGTTATCTGTATTATCATTTATCAGTGTATTTTTATAGCTCGTTTAAATCCTTTAGTTGATTGGTAAATTTCAGTCAATTAGTAACAGTATTTTATAAAATTAACGGTATGATTTAAATGATTTAATTTATAGAAATATGCACCAATCATTTTAGTTGATGTGAAAAGGTCATTTTCTATGAATACAATTATAATACCACTTAATAGGACAAGTTTTACCAAGTATATGGTCATAAATTTGTTTTTTTTTTGGAATTGAATTTAATAAAATATGGTGATTTTTGTTTTTAGGCTACTTAATTAAAATGTTTTTTTTTAAGGATCCGAACCTTTTTAAGGGTTTGATTTAAACTTTTATGAAGTATTTACCGATCACTTTAGTGGATGTAGATCAATAGTTTTTTGGTGTATACTGTTTACAAACATTTTGTCTGATAATAGAGTCAGTTTTAGGACTGAAAATCTAACTAAATACATGGTCGTTAATTCTTTTATATCTAATTTAATTTTCCCTTTTTTTTTATTCAATTTTATACCTATAGTTTAATGTTAATTTTTGGTCATACTTTTTTTTTATATGTATATTGTATGTAATAAAATTCTATGCACTTTAAACTGTATATTTACTAACTAACATGTTCAGTCATAATGTTATGTATACACCAAGAAAAAAAAAATGTTATTACAACTTACTAGCTTTAATTTATCTGATAATAATACATCACTTAAAATTTATTGACTTGTATGAATATATTTTAAAAATACAACCATTTAAATTAAGATATTTAAGTTAAGGGGGAATATAAATTCACTATTTTATATTGTACCTAATCTATAGTCATTTTTTTTAATGACTAGGTTTAAAGATTAAATATGTGGTTGTATTTATATAATAACATCTAATTTACAATTGCGTACAATTTCATATAATGGAGAGTGAAGGAACTCCATCCTTTTATTTAATAATTTATCAATATTTCAACTTTTAATTATAGACTCAAAAGTGATGTACTTTTAAGTAATTATTAATTACCTATTGTTTTATTTGTCATTCCATTCTTTTTGTTTTTTGTTAGTTAATTAATTACTTATTTTCAAAATACCAACTATTTAATTTAAATTCGTCTCTATAATATAAAAATTAAAAATTAACTTCAGGTGATTTTCTTATATTTTTTATGTTATATTATTTTTATTTGTATTTCACTTTAAAGAAAGTAGTGTAATATCTAATCATTTTTTTACACCTACTCATTTGAAATGTTATCATTTGTATTGAAATTATAACAATTGACTATTGAGTATTATTTTTTCGTGTCTTTATTTTATTTTAAAAGAACAAAACTTTTCTGTAAGATTATTCGTATTTTTTTTTTTACTTTATTGGACAACAATTTTGAATAAAATATTATGATTTGTTAAAACCTTTTTATATTCTTGGATCCTATTTGTTGTTTGATAAAACCATCTTTCTTTATTTGACTTCACAGTTTATATTATTTCAATAGTTTCATTTCATTTTTCAAATAAATTCAATTAATATTTTTAAATTAGTTATTCAAGTCAATATTTAATATTTATTAGTCAATTCAAACTTTGAAGTTATTGAAAATCAACCTTAAAAAACATTATATAGAAACAATTTTTTAACTCAATATTCCGAATAAAATTTTTTTTTGAGAAATTCAATATATAAAAATGTAATTTTAAACGAGTTTGAAAGAGTATCTTAAGTTATATTAGTAACTTATTATGATGTAACATTGGTAACACGTATCTTATGACACTATTACATTTCGTCATAGTTATTATAAAACAGATAGAGATAATATTTATTTATTGGTTCTCGATGAACTCCAACGAGTCGGAGATAGTGCTGAAGTTTCAGTATTCACTTCTGATTATTGAGTCGGTTTTTGAGGTATAATTTAAAGATTTGAAAAATAGGAAGTAAGGGGGATATATATTTTTTAAACTTTAATAGGAGGTTTATATTTCAGACGTGGTTAAATGCTTAACCAAAATCTAAGAAAACTATGGGCAAAAGTATAGTTATTTATTTTTCTAATTATATTATGTATGGTGCATATTTTTGTCAGTTTAATTCTTAAGTTATTGTTGTATTATGGATATTCTCATTCATACATTTCTTGAGCATTAGTGAATATTTTTGTAAATCTATTTAAGATTCGAGTTCATGTTATTTTCTAAAGATTTCAAACTAGTTATAAAATTATTTCCAAACCATTAAGATCCTATTAGATAAAATTAATGTTTACCTTTAATAGAATCACTCCGTATTTAAGTTAATGTATATAGCATTTTTATTAATTGAAAATGTAATCAGTTTCTCTTTCGTAATTGTTTCCTTATTATTTTTTGCTCGCAGATATAAATATATGTATTATAGTAGGTGTATACATATTACATATAAATAAATATTATGCATATTTGTTGCGCCTTGAGGTACAGATAGAATATTATTAAAAAAAAAAAAATGATTAAAATACATTTTTGATACTTTTTTTTATTGTTTAAATAGAAAAATAAATTTTTATGATTTTCAATTCATAAAATTATACAAGCTAACGTTTGTCATTACTTTTATTTTTATAATTGATAAAACTGATGGTTCGATAAGCATTTAAAACAATTAAACTACATAAAAATATTAAATTATTATTTGAAATGGCATTTTTTTTTAAATCCTTGTTTTGCCTATATATGTATAATACTCTTTTAAAAAAATGTATAACCAACAAAATATTTTATTTTTTTGAAAAAATAATAATTTGCGTTAATAGTTATATTTTATTAATAATAACAATACTTAAGCTGTTGTATATAAATATTTTAATAACGACCATAATTGGTTTTTAATGAAAGTGATGTTTGATAAATTTTAGTTTGTCAAACAGAAAAAAGAAATATTATATAGAACGATAGTTTTATTCAGAGCGAACGTTTTTAAAACGAAAAAATTACATTAATAATGTCTGACCCAGTTCAGAAGCTGTGAAAAAGACAACATAGTATCTTCCGCGATTTGGTTGAATTTTACAGACAGACGTTTTTGAAGAAAATATTTGATGTTGTATTATAATAATAATAAATGGATGCGTTTTGTCAAAAATATATGGTAAACAAGGACATGACAAAATAGTATATTTATTTATAGAGATACTATTTTTTTTTTTATAAAAAGAAACTTATATTAATATTTCTAGTTATAACAATATATCAATTTGATAAAAAAAAAAAAAACTTGACAACAATACTTTCAAAAAAGTATGTTTCATGTATGAGAAAAATAGTTAGAAAAACAGCAAATAATGAATGACATGATAAATAATTAGTATGATGGAAATTATTATTTTTTATATTATATACAATATAACTGATACCTATAGATACTGCGATGACGCCACTACATGCTATTTATATTTGGGTAATATTAAAATAAATGCTCAGAAATGTGTTTTATATTTATATGCCTTTACATATCACAATAATATATTCTTTAATATTAAAGTTTAACATGGAACTCACAATACAACGAATATTATTTTCTGATGTGCGTGTAAAAAGTAAATAATACAGAAAAAAGTCTTTCAGTATAATACGCCCCGTTACAAAAAGAATCAGTATCGAATATTTAAACTGTACATATTTTATAATATGATATTATATAATTTATAATAATAAAATAAGCAAAATAAGTAGTGTTGATAACATACATACTTTTTCTAAATTTAAAACTTTTTTCAGAGTTTCGACTGAAGCGATAAAAATATTGTTGTATAAGAGCTTGGATATGTGTGTGTTCAATATATATAAGAGATCTTTTTTTAAAAATTTCAAAAGTTATACGTAGAGATCGAAATTATATGTATTAAAAATGTTGTAAATATGATGCGAATGTGCACAAATAATTGTAAAATATGCTCCGATATGTATCATAAGTTTACACTATCATTATTTACTAAAATTGTACAAAATACACATATAATATGAACTAATGAAAAAATAGTCTCAACTCTCTAAACATTCGAATCTGTACGATTTTAGATGCAGATATTTTTAATTCTTAATATAGTCTAAATACAATCATTACGCATATAATTCTGGCTTATAGTTATAATATGTTATCCTCTCTGCCGATTAAAGACTAAATGCGTTTAATTGATATTTCTAAAGAAGTAGTTTTTTGGTTTTGTCAGATGGCCACTCATATTTTATGTGGCAAATCTACTGAAAATTGTTGAAAATATTAAAAACAATGTTATAACCTAGTACAGTTTTAAGTGAATTTTGATCGGAACACATTTTTTGTAGATGATTTAATATGAAAATAATAAACCTTCCTCATCATGCATTCGAACAGGATTTATTTTGTTTTTAATAGACATTTTTCATCGATAACTAATTATTTTTTGCCATTTTTAAGGAAAAATCTACTTACAAGAAATACACTTTCGTACAAAATTACTCTACATACTCATTATACTTTATCCGCATATAATGTATATACACTATACCTACATAAACCGCTTGTTGGAAAGAATATATAACATAACGTTATACGCACGTCAAAGGATAAAAACGTATGAATTGAACATTTTGAATAACCAGGTCGAGTGGTCTTGAGATACCCAAACAGAGGTTATTTCCAAAGCTTATTATGTACAAGTTGTTAATTTTAATACGTATACTGCACAGTTTACACAGCGTGCCTAAAACAACGAACACAGTTTAAAATTTGTTACCGTTGCACGTCTATACATCTAACAAATACCTTCAACCAAATATCTACGTCTCTTAGAATTCAACAATGTTTTCCGGTATATTATAAATTATGTTTCGATAAAGTTACAAAGCGAGTATGAGGTATACCTACGTATAAGATCAATTGCTATCATGTTTTTTTTTTCTTTTTTTTTTTAATGTTTTAGCGAACTGACGAATTTGGCCAAGTTTAATGCACAAGGAACATTGAATTTTCAAGTTTTTGTACACACAGAAACAAAAATGGTACATTACATATAAGTAGAAAAAATATAAATGTCCATGATGAATAACACAAAATGATCCTGAATACTTTAGAATCTAGAAAACGCCATCACATATTTATTTGATAAAAATGGCAAGTATGTATTGTTATTTGTTTTTGAATCATTACATAAAACGATATTAGATTTGAGATGAAACCTACGTTTAAGAAATTGGCGATTTGATCGGTGTGATTGGATACTAGTAAAATACAGACACATATATATATATGTTTGTACTCTATATTATATATATATATATATATAAGACAATAGTATACCTATTTATACAGCATTATTTGTTTACAACGCACGTGTAAATTGCTTACAATTCGGACACTGCAGACGTTCGGTGAATTGATAAAGACGACGACACGACGAACGAAACAGTATATTTATACAATATAAATATATATTTAATATGTATTTCGTATCGCCTTAAAGTCGAAAAACGTTAAAACGTTTTCATACATTACACCTCCGACGAGCTCGGGATGTATATTAAGGCGTATTTATATAGGACTACACACACGCACACGCACAGTGCACACACACACACATGTATAATATATTTATATAAATATATAAGTGTACGTAGTGTACACGGTTGGGCTTTGAATTCTAGGGATGTGTTCACACGGATAAATTCAAGTCGTTTTTAAGGCGTTTTTCGTTATCAACGAATCGAGTTGATCGTAAAATATTCGGGTCCTACGTTCAGTTATGCAAAACACCATGACAATAAAATGAAAGACCAGCCATAGCGCGAAACAATGATCTGCGACAATATATATATGGTTACATAGGATATCTAAACGTGATACTATAACGATACTTTATACTATTTATGTAGAGCGAACAACGCCGTTTCCGAAGCCAATTTGTATAGACTCGTGTGCAATAATTATTAAATAACTTATAAGAACTGCGAATCAGGAAACTCGTGTTGAGCTGCAAAATTATTCTATACATGAAAATTTGTGGACCCTATTACACGTTTGTATAATAACTCTACGATTGATTGCTCGCATATTTTATTCGTATTCGTCGTACTATGGTTCAAGTATATTTGCATAGCACGTATATTATATCATAGTGCTCGGTATACATAACGCACGAGATTAGGAACGGACGTCTAAGATTTATAAACAATTTGAGAACGTTAACGACTCGAAGTAATGGGTTGGAAAATAGAGAAAAAAAAACAAATAATTTTCAAGGCAATAATCGATGATTATTATATTGTTTATTGTTGTTGCTTTATTAACAAACAATACATAGCGCGGATAATATATAAGCGTATATAATATGTATAAACATATATATATATAATAAATATATCATGCATTTGTGTATATAATATGTACGCGCGAGACTACGATAGACCGTAAACGCACACACATACGCCGGTCGGAAGGGGCAAAAAAAGCGAGTTAGGCGGGTGGAGGATATAGTAACACAAAAAATTAATGGTCTGTACATCGTTAAACGACTGTTGTGGAGTATAACATTGGACGGGGGACAATGCGCTACTAGAACGATGGCCATAATAAATTTTGGCCCATGATACTGAATCCGCGGACTAAACCACCGGGTGTGGATTCTTTTTTTTTTATCATTGCTCCCGATATTTTTCTCGTATTCTTTTTAAATATAATTATTAAAAAAAGTAACATTAAAATGCGTACGTTTATTATACATTAATAATAACCACATATTATAAAATAATAATTATAATTATATAACGTGCGGTAAAGCTATGCATTCATATATCGTTATACGAGTACTGATTTAAACGAATTTATAATTAAACACTAGTGTTTTAAAGGGCATCAGCGCATTGTTACCTTTACCTTTATTGTCGGCTTTACCTACTATGTAGTATTATTTAATCACGAAATTATAATAATGCAACTGATATCAATTAACTGCTGTAGGTATTCGTGTAGCAAGTGATTAAATGTAGAATTTAATTTTAAGCGATGTTGGTAATCTATCAATTTTATAAAATATGTTTCTCGACAGGGTTAACTATCACATTTATTTTGTAGACGTGCACTTACTACTTCCGAATACGTACCACGAAATCTTATCGGAAAAGCCGAAGGTCAATAATTCGTCCAATTATTAACTGATATGCAAAAAGTCTATTGTACCTTAATATTGTATCTTACAATGTATTTTCATTTGATGATTTGATTTATTTTTACCATTATTATTTATAATTGATAAAAAAAAAAATAAACCCAAATGATTAATAATAAAATTGTGTGTCACAAATTCTGTGGAAAATCACTTGGATGCAAATTGTAGATACCCCCATTATAATAAAATGAACATATTATTTAACCTCATATCCCTGCATTAGTTTCTCTTCAATAAATTATTATATAATTTATTATGAATGATATGTGTATTGTATATATTGTATGTGAGTACATGCATATTATTTTCGATGCAGGGGATTTTCACACGAACGGGTAGTGCAATTCAAATTAATAAATAAATACGGAAAGATAACGAGGGAATAATATGAAAACTATTCACGTAGGCTACCATTACAGTTTGTCCCGTGTGGTTTTACGCTGGCATTTAGTCAAAAGTCATTAATACAAAAAAGATGCGATAACGTTTCGTGAATTGCTGGTTTTTAACCTTGCTATGAACAATTTTTCCTTCTTTTGTATCAATGCCAAAAATATTTGTAAATTAAAATATAACTCAAAATACTTCAGATTTTGGAAAACAATAATGTTGTGATGTTGTGTATAGGTATGTTTGCATTTTTCTAAATTAATCAATTATTTATATTTTATCGTATTACAAACATTAAGTATCAATTTTGTGATGATTGACGAAAATGTATGAAAACCATATAGCATCAATAATATTTTAATATTATTATTAGGTAAATAGTTTCTAACTTATAGAAATTCAAATAATTGGATAAAGTTGTTATTTATTATAATAAAGGTAATCTACAGGCTGTTGAAAATAATTGTTCGTCATTTTACCCATAATTTTTTATTATGTCTTATTGTCTTATACACTGCATATTCATTGTTTATTTTTTTTTAATTTAAACATTTTGTATTGTTGTATCGTTTGAATTAATTTATTAATGTCGGGCAACTAAGATAACGTTTAAAATAATAAGAAACATAATAATTATTGTTGAAAAAGGTTACAAAAATGTTAAAAAAAAAAAAAAAAAATAAACTTACCTATATCTATTGAAATGTCTAAGGTGAATTTAAACTTGCAAACATTAAATGCTCCACACGTCAAAACTATCTCTCAATTTGAATATATATTTTTATTCTAAATATATTGAATATACAAATTAGAGCTTACTTACAGGCTACAATAATGACAAATACATATAACAAGATAACAATGAACAAATTGTTTTAAGACTAATAATGTACCTACTAAAATGTAAACAAAATGTAATACGTTTTATTTTTAATTAATTTTTTGGTACATTTAATAATTAATAATTAGTAGTTACTGAAATAAAAACGAGTTCAAATCAAAATAATGATTAATGTACTAATATTCACTTTTTTCATTGTAGCGACTGTCCGAGTAGTTAGACTATCAATAAACTTCAGGTTATACTGCCGCGTGTGTTTCAAACGGTCGTTAACTACAACACCATTGATTTTCTAACATTACTATTTTTAATATATAACACGTGTATACATATATTGTACCAATAAGTACATAATAGTGTTCTGTATTAACTATCCAACGTTAAACCACCTTTTTCATGATTACTGGCCAAGGAGTTAGTCTCCTAATAACGTTATCTAAGGACACTCAACCGTATATTGTGTCAGGTTGTTCACTACAACATCGGCGACCTCCCCTCCTGTTAATCGTTCATAGTTAATGATGGACGTAGAATTACCATATTCGTTTTAAGATTTATAGCTAAATTAACACCACTGCGACTGGGAGAACCAACCCCGTAACTATAATCTCTAACATACCACCATAGTGATACCGGACAAAGAACAAGGACCATCGACCGTGGAATGAGCACTGTACCCCTTTCCTTTACATGTCCTGGTGCTTATTAGAGTGCAGGTCATTCCATTCTATTGTAAACTGTAACATCATATTATTAGTGTTGGTCTCGTGATCTACGACTTGGGATGATAGGCTTAGGTAGCCTACTTATTAGGGGTACTGATTGTAATTACGACGACCCTCACCTCATCATCAGGTCATTGCTTGTTCCATCGTCTTTATTAATAATTGAATTATGACTAGGTATGTGTATAATATTATATATAAATACTAAATTGTGTTATTATGTTAAATAATCTAGAACAGTACCGTAAACTACGACATATTTTTTACCGGTTGCGGTGTATATATTTAATGACGCATCATGATTGTCGAAAATATTATAATGTAAATTTTCTTTTGTTAGTTATTTTTAATGATTATTCTGATGCTTTTATTGAAATTAAAATTGATCACGATAAATCATTTTTAGTCATTATATTGATTTAATAATAATATTAGTTTTTTTTTGTGTTGGCATTAAAAAAGCTTAAATAGTAATATTTGTATATTTTCTATTTCACGATTATATTATATCGATATATATCGAGTGTTACTGATATTTTGAAGTGGTTATTATTCGTTTATTTTTCAGGAGTTTTACTAAGCATAAAAAACAACCGTAGATAACCTGTACAAATATTTATGCAATTTTAGAGAATAAGTTTTATTGTTTTTATCAGAGCTTAACTTAGAACTGTTTTTCGAACATGGTGATTTATCATCGGTTAATATAATTTGTAGCCTCAGGATTTCAAAGTCGACGTTTTAATACGAGGTTGAAGGTTACCCATATATTCATTACCACGTTCAATAAATGTTCTGAATCTTTAATCTTTTTATGAGTACATTACAGCATTTTAAAACGTCCTAAAGTCACTATACATAGTAAACCGAGTTCCGTTTAGAATAATTGTTTTTCGATTGCGGTGATTTATCATTGGGCTCACATTTTAATGGAAAAATATATCGCTATTCTACGCCATGGTATGTGAATCAAGACAAGTGTCAATAATTGGTCTCAGTATTCTGATCAGATTTTTTGATTTATATTTTATTTTTAAAAAACGTCACACAATTTATTTGTTGTAGAATTTTTTTTTTTATCTAAATGTGTCAATTAAATAATTGTTTACCTTTTTTGTTTTTTAGTCATTACTCATCATAAAACATGTATTAGTAACCTTTGTATAAAAATATTTTTATGAAGATAATTAGAATCTTTAGAATGTAAAAAGTTAACTTTCTATGATTTAAATTAATTGTATGAGGTGATTTTAGCTTTGTTTGAATGGTAAAGATCAAACTAAATTGTCTTTTATTTGACAGACAAGCAACATAACTTTACTATTATGACCATCGAAAAGGATTTGAAAGGCCTTTGAACAATCAATTTCAAATAACGACTAACATCTTAAATTCCTTTTGTTAATTCATCTCTTGTGACCCAACTTGACAATTCGACCGTAAAATCGATTTTCTACTTTTCTAGAAATGTAATAAATGAACTCTTGAGGTTATCAACTATTACATTTTAGAATTCGTAAAGAAAGAGCATTCGTGTTGTACAACATTTTATATCGAACATGTTATGTATTTGTAAATTTTGTAAAACAATTAGAATAACTTACTGTATATACACAAAAATAAAACAACCAGTAACCACTATAAATATGATTTTAAGTGCTTATTTTTTTATTCAATATCGTGGGTAAATTTTGTCTATTCTAGCGAATAAAATAATAATAACAATAATACAAATTGCTGTTTACTGTTACAAATTAAATTAAAATTAAAATTGAATGTTAAAATACTAATACTATATGCCATAGAGTAAATGGTATGAATGTAATGAACAAACCTATAGTACTGTTTTATATTATATATTTATAACAATTAAAGTTTTATTTTTTTTATTATATCTTTGACATTGTATTTATAAAATGTAGTATATTTTCGTATCAATATCAAACATTGAATGAATATATTTTTAGCTATACGTGTAAAAATTTTGAATGAGTTGAATAGTAAGAGAAAAGAAATATTTTATAATATGTTTTATTTACTATGTATATCCATTCCATTCTTC